>PVLA01007235.1:0-108792 GCA_004027455.1 Hydrochoerus hydrochaeris | reverse complement strand
ATATTTATAAATATGATTCTTATTTATTTCACTAATGAGGATAGTCTCAAGTTGTCTCCATTTGCCTATAAAGGCCTCAAGATCATCCTTTTTTATAGCTGAGTAATATTGCATTGTATAAAAATGCCACATCTTTTTCATCCACTCTGCAGTTGATGGACATCATGGTTGTTTCCAGGATTTAGCTATCACAAATTGTGCGGCTATGAACATGGGTGCACATATATCACTGTGATATGAACTTTTCAGTTCTTTGGGGAAAATACCCAGGAGGGGGATAGCTGGATTGAATGGAACTTCCAATCCTAGTCTTCTGAGAATTCTCCATATGGATTTCCATAATGGTTGCACCAGTCTACATTCCCACCAACGGTGGAGCAGTGTTCCTTTTTCCCTGCAGCCTTGCCAACATTTCTTATCAGTTGATTTCTTGATGGCAGCTATTCTTTCTGGAGTGAAGTGGAATCTCAATGTTGCTTTAATTTGCATTTCTTGAATGACCAGTGATGGGGAACATTTCTTCATGTATTTATTTGCCATTTGTATATCTTTCTCTGAGAACTGTGTGTTCATCTCAGATGCCCATTTTTGGAGAGGGTCTTTGAATTTGGGGGGTTTGAGGTTTTTCAGTTCTTTATATCTTCCCCCTTTTTTCCAATTTGACTGCACACACAATTCATCCCAGTTGGGCATCATTAATTCCCATTTAACAGTGAGAGTTCTAAATGGGGACTTTCTGCCTCTCCTACTAACCCCAGCAATGATTTGACATATACTTGGTTCTCCAAACTTTGTTCAGAGGAACTAATGTTCAGATAGTAGAGGTAAAAATTGCTGGTAACTAATATTCCACAGAGGTAAATAGTCCATTGAACAATTTCCAAAACAGGGGATTGACATTCACACCACACTTCATAACCCCAGTCTTACAAGTGATCTGTGTATTTCTAGGTATCAACAGATATAAAATCTACTGGTTTAGCTGAACACCTTAATATGCTTGTTGTAGAAAAAGCATTAGTAGATTCTCAAATGTAGTCAAAACATGGATGATATAAAATTTACCCAGAGCTGACAATGACTATCATAAAAATCAATTTTTCATCTCTATTATTTCAGATTTGGAGTTTTTCCTGTATTATTTGGATGGAGATATACCTTTCCTCTGAGAAAGGTTTTCTTGTACATAAAAACATCACCTTTTTTCTCTGCTGAATTATATTTATACCTCCCTTTTTCTGAAAAAGATCATGAAATGACTCTAACCTAACCCTGTTCTATTTTTTCTTTTTCTTCCCTCAATATTCTACTTTAGCTTCCTTAAGTATTATGCTAATAATATTCTCATCATTTAGTGATATTGAACCACAGTGAAATTATTTATTGAACACGTGCGATGATGTAGGGTTATTCCTGTGTAACCTCACTTATTCCTTTCATAGTATTTGTAATTTGGTTTTATGAGTATGAATTCTTTGCACTTGTGGAAACTTGTACAATTGATGAATCTTGACCATGCTATCAGTGTTCAAAGTGCATCTTATCTTTAATATGTGACATGACTCTTTCACATTTGTATTCTTTGATCATTCATCTTTTTTAATTTTCACTAATCAGTGGCTTTTCATCTTCTTTATGTTAGTCAAAATTCTTTTTCCAATCATTGTCAGGCCTTGCTTTCCATGCTAGCCCCAAGCAAATCAAACTTTCATAACTTTGTGTTATAGCTCAATTCTCAAAATTACTCTCACATTTTCATACTTGAGTTTTGTTTCTGCCAAAGGGAGACAACCAGGTAATGTGCCACATTTTGTATGATTATAAAGTACCTCAATTTTGCACAGGGGATATTTGGTAAATCATATCAACCTCCATTCAGTGACTAACAGGGGCAAAAAACAACTCACAGTTGAAGAGAATTTTGTATGGAACTTCATTCAATAGTTCAAGCTGTGGTAATAGAGCCATTAAAGAAAAGAAAATAGAAGTTGAAATAAAGATCAATATAAATTTGCAAACATTAGAAGGACAAAGATTTTTCAGAGTACCAGATTAATTAGAATTTAAAAACTCACATAATAATCTAGTGACTGTAAAATAACTATTAAAACAGTGAGTCCTAGTCATTCAAAACATTGAGCTAACCACAAACTTTTTGGAAGAAGAGATTTCAATTTCTCTAAGATGAGAATTTATTAGATTCTAGCCACAAACATGTGAAATAGTTAAAGCTCCATTAATTACATTAATTTTATCACTGGACATTGTGTTATAAATCATCATACATATGTACATACCATCATATATGTGCAGCTAGAACAATAGAAAATTAATAAATATGTATGTAAAATTTTAAAAGGCATGGGAAAATCTTCATAAAAATCTAGAAACTGCATTCAGATCTAGAGAAGTCACTAAGCACATTTTCTGGTTGAGAGAACACTGGAGGGAGAGAGGAGCTGCTGAGAATCCCAGTGCTATGGATGTGTGTTCACGAGGGTGGCTTTAAATTGGTAGCTACTGCAGATGACTTAGAGCAGACAAATTGGAAGACACTGCAACCAAATGCTTGTTAGTTGGCCTAGGCCCATTGTTTAAATATCAAGTTGCAAAGTAGAGCCATTTCAAGGTTCCTGCATCTGTGACTGAGCCTAAAGGACTTAATAGTCAAAAGATGATGAGTCTTTGCCTTGCCACCTAAACTCATTTGTGATCTTTTTTGACCAATTCTAACCCAGTGATTTTGTCAGAAGTCTACTGGATAGTGTGTCCCTTAGATTTGGTAAGAGATTCCATCAAAGCTGAATTATAGGTCAGCACATGTTCTGTCAAAACTGAATTGTAAGACAGCACATGGTATTTGTCAGTTTCACACAATTACTCTTGTGGAAAGTACTGTGTGTGTCAACTATCCACCAAATGAAGATGGTGATGAAAAGCTCCACGTGAAAACTTCCAGGATTGCACAAGTGCAGTTCATTGGAAACTGACTGATAGAACGAAGTCTGGTGCATCTCAGGCAAGAAGATCCCTGTAGTTTCAGACAGATAAAAAGAGATTTTGTATGTTAAGCCTGTAAATGCAGACTTCAGCTCTCCAATCCCACCAATTCCAAAATGTGTGGGGAAGCACTAAAACAATGTTAGGATCTAAAATATTAGCTATCAAATATCCCATGCATTATTACATGCTTTAAAGAAAGGATAAGAAAAACTTTTAGCCTTCTTAGCAAATTTGTTGTTACTATAAGATTTGAAATATAGTCCAGTGTCACCTAGCAAGCTATGTTGTGTTTATGGCCACAGCATGAGAATTATATGGAAATCTCAATGGAGAGAATCATTTGATGATACAGTATTCCAGAAATTTTTCAGGGATAACTCTCAGGCTGTAAAAAGAATGCACCTCAACATAATAAAGGCCATGAATGACAAACACACAGTTCCTATCTTACTTAAGATTTGAAAGCTGAAAACTTACTAAGGTGAGGAGAAAAGAAAGAATTTTTGTTCCTGCTGTTTCTATTCAGGTTAGTATTACAGAACTTAGCAACAGTACTTAAGCATGAAACATGTAATTAATAGGGCTAAAAGTACACATGCCTCAAAGAAGTTTATAAGCATGAAGCAATCCCAATCAAAATTTTGAGAGCATTTTTATATAATTAAAATCTTAATCTTAAATTTCATATGTAACCACAAAAGATAAACTACACAATAACGAAATAATTTTGAGGTGGAAGATTCAAACTGTGGTCAGTCAACTCCTTATTTTGAAAATCTAATGCAAAATTATAATTAGATAGTATGGTGGTGTGATAAAATACTTTCATGGCCTAATGAAAATAATAAACATTTCTAACACAAATTCAAATATTTATGATTAACTAGCATTGATAATTGCATGAAAAGCAAGTGGTAAAAGATACACAGTTGATTTAGTTGTGCTGAGGACAATAACTGTGTACATCCAAAAGAATGACTGTGATTGATTTTTTTAAGCAAACACCAAAAATAATAAAGACAAAAGTAAAATCAGGAAGAATGAAAGTAAAAAAAAAACAATACCAATGTGAAGTACAACAGTTATTAACATTAAGGTGAAGGAATGAAAATAATGAAATATGTAAAAGAATGGAGAAGTAGTGTGAGTAAAAATTGGAAGAAATTTTATGGAGCATTATGTCAAATGCTCTGAATCTCAAGACTGAGTGTGTGGGATCCTCACTCAGGGAAGCTGGCTTCCCTGGGTCAGTGATCCTCTTGGAAAGCCTGCAAGTGAGCAGGGGTGGCTGTATCAGGGCTGGAGGGAAAGATGCCCCCTCCCAGTGGGCATCAACTGTCTGTTACCTGTGCCTCAATGACCTTGTTTACTGCTCCATTTTGATACACCTAGAGGTGAAAAAAATCAACTTTCAAATGCAAATGAAATATTCCAGTGAATGCATAATGGTGACAAAATAAGAGTTCCAGGTCTTGTTTTGAGGACATATTCCCATGTAAAGCAGCATCAGAAAGTAAAGTTTATGATCTAGAAAGTTGTTAAAAATTAGTTTTCACACAGTTGATGGAAATTTCCACAGCCCTGGAGATGCTTTTCCACTGGAGACTAATATGCCTTCCGAATTCTCGGTGTGTTTTAATTACATTTCTGCTACACAAACCCAAGCCCCATGTAGCTCAGCACAGGGATCCATCATGATTTTAATGCACACAATTGGCTGTGGAAACAATTCTCATTTCAAAATTGCTTGCCACAATACAGAGACTGAAATTACACCAAAATTTAGGCTATCAAATATCTTCTACATGATATAGGATTTAGTGTTTTATAACAGTAAGAGGAACATGTTTGTAAGAATTCAGGTTAATGAATCAATGTTGCTCATAACTTTGAGCCTCTCAATTTGTGTGTTTGACAAATTAATGCATCTTTTCATTTTTTCTAGCATCAGACACTTCTGAATGTTTCATATAAACTTTACTATTTACATTTAATTCCTGTGTAGCATTTTTTATAAAACATAATTATATTTTTGGTTCACATACTATGTATATCTCTATGGAGCACAGTGATAAGTTTCAGTGGATTGATATAAAAGATACTGATCAAAACAAAATGAGTAGTGCACCTATCACTTCAGACATTTACCACTGTTTTGTACTGGACACAATTAAAAACTATGTCCTCACTATGTTACAACGGAGATTTTATTCTTGTTTATCGTACTGTTCCTGCTGTAAAGAAAGTAAGTTCACCTACACCCAGGAAGCCACCATGGGCATAACTGGCCACACCCAGTGACCTCTACACTCTCCCTGGAGCTTAAGGTGTGCAAGGTGTTTCACAGCTCATGGGGGAAGCTTTGGAACATTGCTTCCAGCTGGAAAGACCCCACACGGCATCCTAAATCACTGGAGGATAAACAGAAGGTACTTATGGGCCTAACAGGGCCATGCCCAGTGACTTCCATAATGTCCCAGGAACCAAAGGTACGTGAGGTGAGTCCAAGCTCATGGGGGAAGCTTTGGAGCCTTGCTCCCAATTGCAACACACCACCCAGCATCCTAAATCATTGGAGTATGCACAAGAGATCGTCATGGGCCTAAATGGGTCATGCTCAGTGACCTCTATTCTGTCCTGAGAGCCCAAGGCACAAGAGGTAACTCCTGGCACACAGGGGAAGCTTTGGAACATTGCTCCCAACTGCAAGGCACAGCCTAGCATCCTAAATCACTGCAGTATTCACAGGAGATCCCCATTGGCCTAACTGTGCCACACCCAATGACCTCCACTCTATCCTGGAGCTGTGCAAGGTGATTCCCAGCACACAAGGGAACCTTTGGAACATAGATTTCAGCTGGCAAGACCCTGCCCAGCATCCTAAATCAGTGGAGGATGCATGGGAGGTCACCATGCAATTAACTGAGCCATGCCCAGTGACCTCCAAGGGGCTAGCAGTTGCCTGCATTACTTTCAGGGAGCAAAAAGTGCACTAGGTGACTCTCAGCACAATGGGAAGCTTTGAAACATTGCTCAAAAACTGGAAATATAGGAAAATGACCAAATGAAAGAGTGAAATGCAATCTCAAACCTCCATTCTATTCCAAGCAAGCCTAGGAGACATGGACATAGAAGAAAATATAAGCCATACACCTGAATGCCTGACATGATAACAACTGAAGTAAAGAAATAACTCCAAGAAGATATAAAAGAACTCAGATCAGAAATAATCTCCCAGGTAAAAAAGAAATGATAAGAGTAGTGAAAGAAATGCTGAACATATATAAAGATGGCATAGTTTAAAAAATTAGAGGAACAGTGCAAAAAGGTGGAAATCCTGAATGAACAATGTAGGAAACAAACAGAACACATGAAGCAGATTCAAAGAGATATACAGAAAACCAAAAGTTCCACTGAAAGTTGGCAAAACCACCTCAATGAATGTAAAGATGGAATTTCAGAGTTTGAAGACAAGATTGCAACTAGTGAACAGGAAAGGAAAGATCTTTTAAAAATTACAAGGAATCAGGAAATAACAATTCAACAGCTACAAGATGATGCAAAATAAAACAACATAAGATTGATAGGGATAAACAAAAAAAGAAGGTGACAACACAAATGATACCAAGCAGCCATTTTCAGAAATAAGAGCTGAAAATTTTCCAAACATGAGGATGGAAACTGACACACAGATCAGTGAAGCATATAGAACTCCAAATAGCCATAACCAAAATAAAACTTCATCCAGACATATACTAATCAACATCTGAGAAATACAACATAAGAGCAGAATATTAAAAGCATTTAGAGAGAAGAGACAGATCACATATAAAGGAAAGCCTATCAGAATCATAGTAGACTTCTCAATACAAACAATGAAGTCAAGAAGAACATGAAGTGAAGTACTTCAAATCTTAAAGGAAAATGACTTTTAACCCAGACAGTATCCTGCAAAACTGTCCTTAAAAATGGATGCAGAAATAAGATACTTCCATGACAAAGAACAATTGAAAAACTTCATGACCACCAAACCAACTCTGAAAAGAATACTGAAAAACATTCTAGATAAAATAGGAAAAGATCATTAAGTCAGGCAAACAATTAAATAGAGTGGAAAGGTAAAGAATCAATAGCAGAAAGATAACCTGTCAAAAGTCAACCAATATATATCAGTTACAACCATTAATGTAAATAGCCTCAATTCACCAATTAAAAGAAACAGACTGGCAGAATGGATCAAGAAACAACATCCAACCATATGCTATATACAAGAAACCCATATCAGCCAAAAGGAAGCTCATAGACTGAAAGTCAAATGATGGAAAACAATACTTCATGCAACAGGACCCCAAAAATAAAGCAGAGGTAGCTCTTCTGTTTGCAGACAATGTGACTTCCAAACCAAGAATGATCCAAAGAGATAAAGAAGGTCACTACATACCCATTAGGGGAAAACTTCAAGAGGAAGTGATAACAATATTAAATATATATGCACCAAATTTGTGAGCAGCCAACTATACAAAATAAATATTAACAGAAATGAAAAATCAAATAAGCAATAATACAATTATAACAGGAGACCTTAACATGCCATTGACACAAAGGGATAGATCAACTAGACAGAAATTCAGCAAATAAATAAAAGTACTGAATCATACCTGTGAACAAATGGACTTGGTAGACCTATACAGAGTGTTCCACCCAACATCAGAATATACATTCTTCTCAGCTGCACATGGAACATTCTTAAAATAGACCATATAATAACCCACAGAACATGCTTAAGTAAATGCAAAAGAATTGAAATCATCCCATGCATGTTATCAGATCATAGCACCATGAAACTACAAGTTAATGACAGAAGAAACTGCAAAAAGCCCACAAACACATTGAAATTGAATAATGCACTCCTGAGCAATCAGTGGGTTGCAAAGGAAATTAAAGGAGACAGGAAACAATATCTACAAGCAAATAAAAATACAAATACATCTTACCAGAACCTGTGGGATGCAATGAAAGCAGTCCTCAGATGAAAAAGTATTGTAGTAAATTCCCACTTCAGGGAAACAGAACAAACACAAATAAACAACCTGATGCTACACCACAAACATGTAGAAAAAGAAGAGCAAATCAAGCCCAAAGCCAAAAGTAGGGAGGAAATCATAATGGTCAGAGCAGAAATTAATGCAAAAGACATTAAGAAAACAGTACAAAGAATCAATGAATCAAAAAGTTGGTTCTTTGAAAGAATAAATAAAATTGATAAGCCCTCTAGCAAACCTTATTTTTAAAAAGGAAAGAAAAAACTTAAATTCACGCAATAAGGAAGAAAAGGGTGAAATCCCTACAGACTGTGGAAATACAGAATATGATCAATTCCTATTTTGAAAACCTCTACTGTTATGGGCTTGATAACACAGAAGAAATGGACAGATTCCTAGAAATATATGAATTATCAAAGCTGGGTCAAGAAGATGTAAAACTGCTGAATAACCCAATTTCAATTAACTAAATTGAAAATGTAATTAAATTCTTACCAACAAAGAAGAGCCCAGACCCAGACAGATTCACTGTGTATTTCTACAAGAAATTCAAAGAAGATTTAGTGCCAACACTCCTCAAGCTCTTCAATGAAGTTGAAAGGGAAGCAATTCTTCCTAACTCATTCCTGGAAGCAAATATTATGCTAATACTAAATCTGAGAAAGACCCAACCAAAAAACACAACTACAGGCCAATCTCTCTAATGAATATAAATGCAAAAATTCTCAATAAAACATTGGCAAACAGAATGCAGCTAATCATTAAGAAGATTATACATCATGATCAAGTGGGATTCATCTTAGGAATGCAGGGATGGTTCAACATATGCAAATCAACAAATGTAATCCACCATATCAATAGAGCAAAAAAATAAGAAACACATGATCATTTCTGTAGATGCAGAAAAACCTTTAGATAAGGTACAACACTTATTCATGATAAGGACCTTACAGAAAATTGGAATAGATGTTCTTCACCTCAATTTGATAAAAGCCATCTATAACAAAACAACATCCAGCATCATGTTAAATGGCCAAAAATGGAAAGCCTTTACCCTAAAATTGGGAACAAGACAAGGATATCCATAATTACCTTGCCTATTCAGTTTCATGCTGGAAATACTAGCCAGAGTGATTAGACAACAGAGAGAAATAAAAGGATAAGGATAGGAAAAGAAGAAGTTAAATTATCATTATTTGCAGATGACATGATACTCTACATAGAAGACTCCTAAAATCCCATTGAAAGACTCATAAGTATAATAAATGAATTCAGTAATGTAGCTGGATACAAAGTCAACACTCAAAAATCAATAGCAGTCCTATACACTAACTCAAAACCACTGAGAGAGAAATAAGGGAAGCCACAACCTTCACAATAGCATCCAAAAAAATGAAATACTTAGGCATTAATCTAACAAAAGAAGTAAATGATCTATTCAGCAAAAATTACAGTACCCTGATTAAACAAATCAAAGAGGACCTCTGAAAATGGAAAGTCAACCCTTGTTCATGGATAGGAAGAACAAATATTGTGAAAATGGCCATTCTCCCAATATTATTATACAGATTCAATGCAATCACAATCAAAATACCACTAGAATACCTCACAGATCTAGAGAAATCACTCCTAAAATTCATTGGGAACCAGAAGAGACCCAGAATAACAAAGGCAATACTAAGCAACAAAGGCAAGGAAGGAGGCATTACAATCCCTGACTTCAAGTTATATTACAGAGCTACTGTAATAAAATCAGCATGGTACTGGAATAAAAACAGACCTGAAGATCAATGGACTAGATTAGAAGATACAACTACAAACACACTCAGCCACCTTATCTTTAATAAAAGGGCCAAACACATCCACTGGCAAAAAGATAGTCTCTTTAATAAATGATGCTGGAAAAATTGGCTATCCAAGTGCCAACAAATTAAACCTAGACCCATTCCTTTCACCATGTACTAAACTAAAGTTGAAATGGATCAGATATTTAAATATTAAAACAGAAATGCTAAATTTGTTGGAAGACAAAGTAGGTAGAAATCTTGAAGATGCATGGGTAGACAGAGAATTCATGATCAAGAATCAAACTGCACACAAAATGCTTCACAGAATCTATAATGGGGATCACATCATATTAAAGAGTTTTTGTATGTCAAAAGAAATCTCCAGCATAGTCAAAAGAAAACCCATGAATTGGGAAAAAAATCTTAGTGAATTGCCCCTCAGGCAAAGGACTTCTGTCCAGAATATTTGTAAAGAATTTTTTTAAAAAATCAGATCCCAAAATTCAAAGACCCTCTCCAAAAATGGGCATCCAAGATGAATACACAATTCTCAGATGAAGAAACACAAAATGGCAAATAAATACATGAAAAAATGTTTAGCAACATTGGTCATCCGAGAAATGCAAAATAAACAACACTGAGTTTCCATCTCGCTCTGGAAAGAATGGACATGATAAAGAAAACTACCAACAACAGATGCTGGAGAGGCTGTGGGGGAAAAGGAACTCTTCTAGACTGTTGGTGGGAGTGTAGAATGGTGCAACCACTGTGGAGGTCAGTCTGGAGATTCCTCAAAAAGTTGGGATTGGAAGTCCCATTTGACCCAGTTATTCCACTTCTGGGCATATTCCCTGAAGAACTGAAAACATCATACCACAGCAATATATGTGCACCCATGTATATAGCAGTACAATTTGTAATAACCAGATATTGGAAACAACCTAAATGTGCATCAACTGAGGAAGTATAAAAAAGATGTAGCATTTTTACACAATGGAGTACTACTCAGCTATAAAGAATGATTACATTGAGATATTTATTTTAAAAAAAGGTGCAACTTGAGACTATACCCATAAATAAATCAAAATCACATGTTTAAATACCATATAGTCTGCCTAGTGTAAGAAATGTAACAGTACATAAGATACAAAAAACTCAGTAAATACAGTGAAATGATAAGAATCTTCTTAAAGGGAAAAATAATATCTCAGGGAAAATGTGAGAAAAGAAGAAGGAAGGGAAAAGAAAATAATGTCTGAAATTATATAAATACACTTAGGCTAGCCAGGATATTTGCACTACAAACTCTGTAAGTTCTTGTAACAAAATAGTTAACATTCATAGGATTGGAACTATTGTGCATATGATTGAATGATGATCTGAGGAACTCTTGAAGATCATTATATAAAATAACAACCCTAGTTATGCTCATACCACCTTGTTTTGAAGGCCTATATTGTCAGTGTTCTGGGCTCTTTTCTATTGTTTTTTACGTCTTTTCTGTTTTGTGTGTTTCTAGGAATTTGTTTTGTTTTTTCTTGGTTTGTGTTGTTTTTCTCTCTAACACAGAAAGGATAGGTATACATGTAGAGACTCATGCATGCCTAGCATTTCTAAACAGTTTATGAGAATCAATAATATAATGCACAATGAAATGAACAGCTACTTTGAAGAAAAAGAGACACTAAGGTACCCAGTGCTGATTCCATAGCATCATGATGTGAAATCCAGCAATACTATTATTCTTTGTTCAGAGTGATTTTAGTTTGTTTGTTTTGTTTAATTTCCACATACATGAAAGCATGGACAGCTATTTTGAAGAGAATGAGATACATTCTGGCAGCCATTGCTGACTTCCCGATTGTCTGGTCTTGAAGCCCTAAAATGCCTTTATCATCCTGTCCTGATCAGTTTTATACTATTTTGTCCTGTATGAATTCATTATATGTGAAGATAGGGACAACTATTTGGAAGAAACAGAGAGACAATATGATAGACAGTGAAGATCTCCACTTGTCTTGCTTTGAAATCTTTGTCTGTTACATTGTTTTCTTATGATCTATTTTGTTCTTTTTTGTTATATTTAATTTTACTCTCTTTAAAATAAAATTTTAAAAAAACATGTTTATAAGAATTCAGATTAATGAATCACTGTTGCTAATATCTCTGAGCCCCTCAATTTGTGTGCTTCATAAATTAATGCATCTTTTCATTTCCTCTAGGATCAGACATTTCTGAATGTTTCATACAAACTTTACTTTTTACTTTAATTTCTCTTTACCATTTTTTATAAAACATAATTACATTTTTGTTTCACACCATGTAGATCTCTATGGAGCACAGTGATACATTTCAATGGATTCATACAAAAACCTACTGATCAGAACAAAATGAGTAGTGCACCCACCACTTTAGACATTGACCATTAGTTTTTACTGGGAAAATTTAAAAACTGTGTCCTAGCTAAATTTCAATGGAGATTTAATTCTTGTTTACCATACTGTTCTAGCTGTTCAGAAAGTAAATCCTCCTATCCTTTTGCAACACTGTCTTTACTACCCATTTATATTACCTCACCTCACTGCCTGCTATGATTTCAATCCTGAAAAGACTTTCATCCCAGTTTAATATATTTTTCATAACTATCATTCAGAATTAAAGGAGGAAAACCTATCATTCAATATTGAAAGAAAAATATGGAACTTTCATGACAAAGAACACTAACAAATTTATGACCCCAAACCAACACTACAAAAAGGAGTCTAGGAAATCTTAGACACAGTGAGGTCAATAATACAAAAGCATTGAACACCTCAAAAGGGGTTAGCAGTTAAGCAGAAGGTCAAAATAAAGTAATCAGCAACAGAAACATAAGGACAGTAATCAGTCAGCAAGCTTCAAAATAAGTGAACCTCATTTTCAATGATGCATATTACAAAATGGATCAAAAAAACAAAACCCAATTTTATGTTGGATACAAGAGGCACACGTAACCACAAAGAAAACAATCACAAAATGGAAATTTTATATCTGCAAAAACCTGTATTAAAATAACACAATGACCCATAATGAGTGAATGGGGTTCTGGAAAGATGGTAGAACAGTAAGCAGCAGGGTAAACAGCCTCTCTGAGAGAAACAGTCCAGATGCTGGAATATGGGGAAGACCAGAAGGAACAAAATGGGTCCCCCCAACCCAGGAAGAACTTAAAGTGAGAATTGAAGCCCACATAGAGAATAAAATAAGGGAAATTTAAACATAAATTTAAATTTAAGCAGTAGCTAGCTGGTGGTGCTTTCACTCAGAGCCAGACCCACTGTGTGAGAAGAACTGTTGAAACCTGGGGATGCATGGTCACAGTGACCATGGTGGCTGGCAAGCCCGAAGGCCTCTGCAAAGAGACACAGTGGTGGAGAGGAGCAGCATATATGGAGAATTGCACTGGCTGGTGGTGAGTGTAGAGGACTCAGTCCTCCCATGGGAGAGGATGATTGGCTGGGAGCCATTTTTGGGTTGGGAAGGATAAGCTCAGAACCAGAACTGCAGCTGGCTTCCTTTAGCCACTCCTAGATTGGAGCAGACTGGTGGAAATTGCTTAGACTGGGTCCCACCCCTGTGTGCATTCCAACAGCCATTCCTGAGGTATCCCTAAAGTATCCCCAACCAGCTCCACCCTCTGTATTTCCTCTCTGTAGTGGGGGCTCCCTGCTAGTAACCAACCCAGGAGGGAGATAGCAGCCTGCCCCACCCCTTCTTGCACTCCCTCAGCCACTGGTGAGCCAAAGCAGGATGGGAAAAGCAGCAAACAGCCCTACACCAGAGCACCCAGTGGTCACCATGAGATATCCCTAGCCAGCACGGGCTAGAAAAAGCAAACAGTCCACTTCAGAGAAATTGTAGCCAACACTGGAAGTGCTAGGGACCCCACTACCCTTTTGTGCAGAAGAAACCAGGAGCATGACAAGAGGAAGAAGCAAAGGGCAGTCTCGGGCCTCCAACCCAAGCAGTTCTGGTCCAGGAGATGTAAACAGAGAGATAGGGAGTGGCACACCTGAAGTTTCTGAAGCAACCACTCCTGAAATAAATAAACAACTTCAAAAGACTGTACAAGAACTTAGAACATAAATACTATCTCAGGTAAAAAAAAGAAATGAGAAACATAATAAAAGAATTGCTAAGCACCTCTGAAGAAGACACAGATGGAAGAATAGAGGAGCACAGAAAAATGAGGGAAAGCTTCAATGAAGAATATAAAAGACTCAGAATACATGAAATGGATTCAAAGAGATTACCAGGAAATTAAAAACTCCATTGGAAGATGGCAAAATGGCTTGAAAGAAACTAAAGATACACTTTCAAACCTTGAAGACAGGTATGTGGCTTGTGATTATGAAAACAAAGATCTCTTTAAAATAACAAGGTACCAGGAAGTTACAACTGAAAGGCTAGAAGATAACACAAAGTATAATTTAAGAATAATAAATGTGAGTGAAAAAGCAGGTGTAAACACAAATGGAAAGCAAAGGCTATTTACAGAAATAATTAAAGAAAACTTCCCAAGCATAGGAAAAGGAAGTAATTTCAGATAAGTGAAGCATACAGAACTCCAGCAAGCTATAACCAAAATAAATCTACACCCAGACATGTAATAAACAAGATCCCAGAAATTTAACACAAGAACAGAATATTAAAAGCTGTCAGAGAAAAGAAACAGCTTTAAAGGAAAAATCATCAAATCAAGAAGACCTTGGAGTGAAGTATTCCAACTCTTGAGAGAAAATAACCTCCAACCAGATTGATATACAATGCAAAACTATCTTTCAAAATTAATGGAGAAAAAAGATACTTCCATGACAAAGAACAACTGAAGGAATTCAGGACCACCAAACCACCTGTACAAAAAAAATAATGAAGGGCATTTTAGAGAGAGAGAGAAAAAAAAGGCCATGGTTTCAGGAACCATTTTCAGGCAGAGGAGGCTTACTCAGTAGGGCAGACAGTGTAATATACAGGAAAAGTAGGATACCAAGGATAGAAAAATAGCATGGCAGAGATGAGGCAGAGAAGGTTGGCCATAATCACTAATATAGATGGCCTCAATTCACCAATAAAAAGAAATACAGTCAGATTGTATCAGTAGACAGGGTCCGTCAATATGCTTCATACAAGAAATACATTTAACTGGCAATGGGGTTATAGAATCAAGGTCAAGATGAGAAAACAATGCTCTATGTGACAAGGAACCAGAAAAAATTGGGGGTAGCTTGCTCATCAGCTGCAGATTGCTTAGAAAGCCATGACACTTTTATACAATGGAAAACTAGTCAGCTATAAAGAAAGATAACCTTGAGGCTTTTGTAGGTAAATGGATGCAATTTGAGATCATGCTCAGGGGTAAACAGGTTCAGAGTCACTTAGGTGAATAGCAGGTTGCCTCCCTAATGTAAAAACTAAAGGAGTTAGTGGGATCCAAAATGTACAATACATCCTGTCAAAGTGAAAGGGGAGGAATAGTCTAAAAAGGGAGGAAGTGACCATTGTTAATCTATTATCATGGTTTCAAACCCATATTGTTTTCATTGTTCTGTTTAGTCTGGTTTTAGTCTGTTTCAGTTTGTCTACTTGTCTTAGATTTGATGGCATGGACAGCTATTCCGAATATTGTAGGATATATTATGGTAACCATTTTTGATTTCCTGTTAGCTTGATTTAAAGGCCTGTATTAATTTCATTGTTTTATTTTGCCTGATTTTATTCTATTCTCTTTTGTTTGTAAGTATCAAGTCTGATTGTATAGAAAACTACTTTGAAGACAATAAGATGCACTACTATACCCATTGTTTTTTTAATATTATCTTCTTTTTAAGTCCTATACTGTCTGAATTGTTTTGTTTTTATTGGTTGTGTTATGTACTATTTTGTTTGATTATATTATGCCTGATGATATGGGCAATTCTTTTGAAGATAAGAAGAGGCATTATGGTAGCCATAATTGATATGCTTGTGTTTTGTTTCTAAGTCCTGTTCCATGATCATCCTTTTGTCTTGATTGATTCTATTTTGTTTCATCTCATTTGGTTTCATTCTCTTCAAAATAAAACAAAACAAAACAAAAAAAGAATTAGAGTCTTAAAGGCTTTCAAGACCAGACACTGGGATATCAATAATGCCTACCATTATGTCTCTTGTTCTCTTCAAAATAGCAGTCTATATCTTTATACATACTGGGATCAAATTATTGAAATCACACTAAAACCAGCCAAAAACAAGAATAAAAGCATTATTGGCTTTTGAATAAAAATGACAAGAAATTATCAGTGGCTACTATAGTGTCTTGTTTTCTTCAGTGTAGTTGTTCATACTATCACACATTCTGAATTCAATTCTTGTAAAACCTTTAGGTGAAGTTCTAGGCATATCTAAGCATATAAATGTACATCTATCATTTCTATATTAGAGGAAAAAACAAAACAACAAATAAATAACTATATCTAAGAACCAAAAATAATAAAAATGTAGGCTTTCAAAACAAGGTGGCAGAAACATAACAATTTTTGTTATTTTGAATACTTATCTTCATAAGTCTTATTTGAATTACCAGATATAGTCATGCAAAATTGATCTAATCATACAGATGTTTTCTGTTTTGTTCCAAGAACTAATACAATTAGTAGTACAATCATTTTATTAATCTTAAGGGTATATATATGAATTTATATTTTATTTTGTTTCTCTTCCTTCTTTTCTCTTTTTCCCTGAGTGAGTTACATTTTCCTCCTTAAGCAGTTTTTAACCATTTCCCAATATTTATTGAAGATTTTGTATATTTTTTACTCTTTCAGTTTCTTATACTAGGGAGACAATATGGTATTTATACATGTGAGTTTGATTTACTTCACTTACAAGTATGGTCTCAAGTCACATCCATTTACTTATAAAGGCCTTGATGTGGTCTTTCTTTACAGCTGAGAAGTATTCCATTGTATAAAAATACCACATCTTTTTTATCCATTCCTCTGTTGATGGGCATTTGAGTTGATTCCAAGATTTAGCTATGATACATTGTGCTGCTACAAACATGGGTGCATATATACTACTGTCTTGTGATGTTTTTAATTCTTCTGGGAAGATACCAAGAATGGAAATGAAATTCTAGGTCAAAAGAAAACTCTAAAACTAGCTTTTTAGGAATATCCACACTTATTTCCACCATGGTTTCTTACCAACAGTGGAGGTGTTGCCTTTTCTCTAAGGCTAAACCAGCATTGGTTATTGGTTGATTTCTTGATGATAGCCATACATTAAGGGGTGAGATGGAATCTCAATGTTGTTTTAATTTGTAGGGTGATTTATTTGTGATTTGGATTTCTTCATCTAAGTGTGTATTCATCTCTCATGCTCGCTTTTTGGATAGGGTCTTTCAATTTGAAGGGAGTCTGATTGTCTTTTAGTTCTTTTCCAGTTCTAGATAGAAGTCCACTGTGTGAGCCACAATTGGCTAAATTTCCCCCCGGTGTGAGTTGTCTTTTCACTTTGTTGATGATTTTGCTTTTTAAATTTTTCTTATTTTTATTTTGAAGGTAGTGAAATACAACAGAACAAGACAGAATTGGCAATTTCACTGCCAATTGAGACAATGCAGTGAAATTGGTACAGAACCTCACAGATGGTTCCTGGGATAAAAGTAATAGGTACCACAATATATCTCATTATCTTCACAATAATTGTCCTTTCAATCAGGTATAGCAAACTCAAATCAAATACACAACATCATAAAACCTATCAAAACAGAGTGTTGAATAGAGCAATGCAATTAACAAAACAAAGCAAAACAGTGATAACAATATTTGCCTTCAAACAGATGGTAGAAGGAAATCCACCACATTTGCTATATTGCAAATGGTCATCCTCCCAAGAGATGCTCAGTCATCTGGCTCCCATTTGCTAACTTGGGGGAGGGATGTTTTATTCTCAGCCCTGCACTGGTAGGCTCATGGCTGCTTACCAGAGAAGTGAGTGGGTTGCTTTGTTGCCCAGTGGCCTAAGTTTTAACATGGAGCAGATGGTGACTGCCTGTTTCTCTCCCTGGGTCATCTGCCACTCCCTCAAGCCACAGCTGCTTACCAGAACAAGCAGGTTCCTTTGTTGCCCAGCACCCTAGGTTCCAACACAGCACAGATCTTGGGAGATCCTGGCTGCCTGGTTCACACCCTGGGTCACCCACTGCTCACTGGAGCCATGGCTGCATACCAGGGAGGTGAGCAGGTTCTTTCATTGCCCAGCAGCCTAAATTCCAACGTGGAGCAGATCTCAGGAGATGCTGGCTGTCTGGTTTTCTCCCTGGGTCACCCGCTGCTTTCTCAAGCCACAGCTGCTTACCAGGTTCCTTTGTTGCCCAGTGCACTAAATTTCAACAGGGCACAGATTTTGGGAGATGCTGGCTGCCTGGTTTTCTCTCTGGGTCAACCACCACTTGCCCAGGGAGGCAAGCCTAAGACAGATTTTCTTTCTTTCTTTATTTATTTATTTTATTTTATTTTAAAGAGAATAAAACAAAAGAGGACAGATCTAAGCAGATCAGAACAGAACAATGTAAGCAACACAGCACTTCACAACAAGACAATTGGATATTAACAGTAGCTATCATAATGTCTCTTTCTTTGAAATAGTTGAGCTTAGTTTTACACACACAATAATGTCAAACATAACAAAGTAGAATAAACAACTCAAGAGAATGGAAGTATTCCAAGACATTCTGAACCATATAACCAAAGATGAACAAGAGCTGCTATATTATCTCATTTTCCATAAAAATTTTGCTTCCACTATCATACATATTAAAATCCAATAAGACACAAGGTGGCAATAGAAAAACAAAAGCATGGTAGGATTTCAGAGCAAGATGATATTAAATCAACCCTGGCTACCATACTGTCCTGTCTTCAAAGTAACTATTCATATGATCACATATATTAAGATCAAACAAAATGAATAAAACCATTCAAACCAATGAATGAAGGCATAAGACATCAAAGCAGTATAATGGTGACCCATGATTTCCATAAAATCTTCTGTATCTTACAATTTCTTACACTAGGGAGACTATATGGTATTTTTACATGTGAGTTTGATTGATTTCACTTATGAGTATAGATTTCAGATGCATCAATTTATTTATAAATATCTCAATGTGATCATTCTTTATACCTGAGTAGTACTCCATTGTATAAAAGTACCACAATATTTTTACCCACTCCTCAGTTGATGGGCACTTAGGTTGTTTCCAAGATCTGGCTATTACAAATTGCGCTGCTATAAACATGGGTGTGCATATATCACTGTGGTAAGATGTTTTCAGATCTTCTGGGAATATGCCTAAGAGTGGAATAGCTAGGTCAAATGGGACCTCCATCCCCAGCTTTTTGAGGAATCTCCAGATTGACCTCCACAGTGGTTGCACCAGACCACACTCCCACCAACAGTGCAGAAGAGTTCCTTTTTCCCCACAGCCTTTCCAGCATTTGTTGGTAGTTTTGTTGATACTGGCCATTCTTTCAGGAGTGAGATGGTATCTCAGTGTGGTTTTAATCTGCATTTCTCTAATGACCAATGATGATGAATATTTTTTCATGTATTTATGTGCCATTTGTATTTCTTCACCTGAGAACTGTGTGTTCATCTCAGATGCCCATTTTTGGATTGGGTCTTTGAATTTTGGGGGTCTGATTCTTATAAGTTGTAGACAGAAGTCCTTTTTCTGAGGGACAGTTCACTAAGATTTTTTTTCCCAGTTTGTAGGTTATCTTTTCACTCTGCTGGAGATTTCTTTCGACATGCAGAAACTCTTTAATAAGATATGATCCCAGTTATTGATTCTGGGAAGTATTTCACATGCAGTTTGGTTCTTGTTCATGACTTCTCTACCTACCCCTATGTCTTCAAGATTTTTACCTACTTTGTTTTCCAACAGATTTAGTGTTTCTGTTTTAATATTTAGATTTTGACCCATTTGGATTTTAGTTTAGTACATGGTGATAGGCATGGGTCTAACTTTAGTTTTCAGCATATGGATAGCCAGTTTTTCCAGGACCATTTATTAAAGAGACTGTCGTTATTCCAGTGAACATGCTTGGCCCCTTTATCAAAGATAAGGTGGTTGAGTGTGTTCATAGTTATATCTTCTAGCCTATTCCATTGATTTTCAGGTCTGTTTTTACCTGTTGATTTTTCTTTACAGTAGCTTTTTAGTATAACTTCAAGTCAGGGATTGTGATGCATCCTGCCTTGGCTTTGCTGCTTAGAATTGCCTTTGTTATTCTAGGTCTCTTCTGGTTCCAGATGAATTTTAGAAGTCATTTACCTAGATCTATGAGGTATGTTAGTGGTATTCTCATTGGGATTGCATTGAATTTGTATAACAATTTAGGGAGAATGGCCACTTTTACAATTTTTATTCTTCCTATTCATGAACAAGTGATGTCTTTCCATTTTCTGAGGTGCTCTTCGATTTCTTTTTTCAGAGTATATAATTTTCCCTGTACAACTCTTTTACATCTTTCATTAGATTAATTCCTAAGTATTTCCTTTTTTTGGATGCTAGTGTGAAGGGTGTGGCTTCTCTTATTTCTCTCTCCATGATTTTGTTGTTAGAGTATAAGAATGCTATTAATTTTTGAGTATTGACTTTGTATCCAGCTGCTTTGCTGAATTTATTTATTATATCTAGGAGACTTTCAATGGAGGTTTGGGTGTCTTCTATGTAGAGTATCATGTTATCTGCAAATAAAGATAATTTAACTTCTTTTCTTTATTTTCCCTCTCTTGTCTAATTGCTCTGGCTAGTATTTCCAGTACTATATTGAATAGGAGCAGTGATAATGAACATCCTTGTCTTGTGACTGATTTTAAGGTAAAGGCTTTCAGTTTTTAGCCATTGAATATGACACTGGCTGCTGGTTTGTTGTAGATGGCCTTTATCATATTGAGGTAAAGACCATCTATTCCAATTCTCTGTAAGGTTCTTATCATGAATGGGTGTTGGATCTTCTCAAAAGCTTTTTCAGCATCCACAGAATTGATCATGTAACTCTTATTTTTGGCTCTATTGATATGGTGGATTACATTTATTGATTTACATATGTTGAACCATCCCTGCTGCCTGGGATGAATCCCACTTGGTCATGGTGTATAATCTTATTGATGATTTGTTGCATCCTGTTTGACAATATTTTGTTGAGAATTTTTGTATCTATGTGCATTAGGGAGATTGACCAGTAGTTCTCTTTTTTAGTTGGGTCTTTCTCAGGTTTTGGTACTAGAGTGATATTTGCTCCCAGGAATGACTTAGGGAGAATTGCTTCCCTTTCAATTTCATTGAAGAGTTTGAGGAGTGTCAGCATTAAGTCTTCTTTGTACTTCTTGTAGAATTCCTCAGTGAATCTGGCTGGGCCTGGGATCTTCTTTGTTGGTAGGCACTTGATTACATTTTCAATTTCATTAATAGAAATTGGGTTATTCAGCAGTTTTACATCTTCTTCATCCAGCTTTGGTGGTTCATATGTTTCTAGGAATCTGTACATTTCTTCTGTGTTATCAAACCTATGAGAGTAGAAGTTGTTGAAATAGTTGGTGATGATCTTCTGTATTTCCACAGGGTTGGTAGTGATTTCTCTGTTTTCATTCTGTATTGCGTGAATTTGAGTCTTTTCTTTCCTTTTTTAAATTAGGTTGGCTAGGGGCTTGTGAATTTTATTTATTGTTTCAAAGAACCAACTCTTTGATTCATTGATTCCTTGAATTTTTTTCTTAGTCTCTATTGCATTAATTTCTGCTCTGATCTTTATAATTTCCTCCCTTCTTTTGGCTTTGGGCTTTGCTTGTTCTTCTATTTCTAGATGTTTGAGGTGTAATATCAGGTTGCTTATTTCTGTTTGTATCTTTTTCCTAATGTGGGAAATCAGAGCAATAAATTTTCCTCTGAGTACCACTTTCATTGCATGCCACAGGTTCCAGTAAGTTGTATTTGTATTTTCATTTGCTTGTAGATATTGTGTAATTTCTTCTTTGAATTCTTCTGTGACCCACTGATTTGTCAATAATGTATTATTTAATTTCAATGTGTTTGTGTGAGCTTTTTTTATTTAAAGAAAAAAAAAGGAAAAAGGTAGAAATATTACAGAATTTCAAGAAAAGAAGATAAATACTAAGAAATCACTAGTTGATACATTACATTTTTTTCTTTTAGAAATAGTTTTGCAAGTTGCAAGATTAAAGCACACAAAGTGGACACCAAAGCAGTGAGAGTACAAACAGAACTGTTCAACAATCGCACAAGAACCTAGAAATATGGTCATCAAACCAACAGATCTAAACATACATGCAGCTATATCTTTGATAGCGCTTCCTATTTCCTCTTTTTTTACATTAGCAATTATACATATTTAAAATTTTATTTAAAGACAAGAAAAGAGGTAGCAACAATACAGAATTCCAAAAGAAAGAAAGAAAAAGGAAAATGAGAAAAAGCCCCACTAAGAAATCAGTACTTTATAAATTATGTACAGTCATCCTGGATGTAGTTGTTCAAGTTACAAAGTAAAAGGGTACATAGTAAATATTCAAACAGTCAGACTACGAACAGTTCTGCTCAAAGATCCAACAAAGATTCAGCAATATGATCATCTATTTTACACACTCAAACATACATGCAGTTATACCCCTTAGAGCACTTTCATTTCCTCTCTTGTTTACAAAGCAATTATGCATTTTGGTTTTATTACTCTTGTAGTTCTTATGTACTATTTACACTAGAGACACAATATGATATTTGTAAATATGATTCTTATTTATTTCACTAATGAGGATAGTCTCAAGTTGTCTCCATTTGCCTATGAAGGTTTCAAGATCATCCTTTTTTATAGCTGAGTAATATTCCATTGTATAAAAATGCCACATCTTTTTCATCCACTCTGCAGTTGATGGGTATCTTGGTTGTTTCCAAGATTTAGCTATCACAAATTATGTGGCTATGAACATGGGTGCACATATCACTGTGATATGAATTTTTCAGTTCTTTGGGGAAAATACCCAGGAGGGGGAATGCTGGATTGAATGGGGCTTCCAATCCTAGTCTTCTGAGAATTCTCCATAAGGATTTCTATAATGATTGCACCAGTCTACATTCCCACCAACAGTGGAGCAGTGTTCCTTTTTCCCCACAGCCTCTTCAACACTTGTTATCAGTTGATATCTTGATGGTAGCTATTCTTTCCAGAGTAAGGTGGAATCTCAATGCTGTTTTAATTTGCATTTCTTGAATGAACAGTGATGGTGAACATTTCTTCATGTATTTATTGGCCATTTGTATAATCTTTCTCTGAGAACTGTGTGCTCATCTCAGATCCCCATTTTTGGAGAGGGCCTTTGAATTTGGGGGGCTTGATGTTTTTCAATTCTTTGTATATTCTGGACACAAGTCCTTTGTCTGAGGGGTTGCTGGTTAAAGTTTTTTCCCACACTGTTGGTTTACTTTTCACTCTGTTGGTGATTTCCTTTGAAGTGCAGAAACTTTTCAATAATGTGAGATCCCAGTTTGTGTTTGGTTTTTGAATTATCTGCCTACCCCTATGTCTCCAAGATTTCTACCTACCTTGTCTTCCAGTAGATTTAGTGTTTCTGATTTAATATTGAGGTCTTTGATCCATTTAGATTTTAGTTTTGTGCATAGTGATATGCATGAATCTAGTTTCAGTTTTTGGCATGTAGAGAGCCAATTTTTCCAATACCATTTATTAAAGAGGCTGTCCTGTTACAGTTCAGATATTTAGCCCCCTTGTCAAATATCAGGTGGCTGAGTGTCTTTGTAGTTGTGCTTGCATCTTCTAACCTGTTCCATTGATCCTCAGGTCTATTTCTTTTCCAGTACCAAGCTGATTTTATCACTGTGGCTCTATAGTACTGTTTCAAGTCAGGAATTGAGAAGCCTCCTGCCTTGCTTTTGTTGCCAAGAATTGCCTTTGCTATTCTAGGTTTCTTCTGTTTCCAAATGAATTTTAGTAGTGTGTTCTCTAGATCTGTGAGGTATGTCAATTTGATTTGGATTACGTTAAATCTGTATAACAGTTTTGGGAGTATAGCAATTTTCACAATGTTGCTTCTTCCTAACCAAGAGAAAGGAATGTCCTTCCATTTACTAATATCCTCTTCAATCTCCTTTTTCAGTGTAGTATAATTTTCAGCATACAGGTCTTTCACATTATTAGTTAGTTTGATTCCTAAGTGTTTCATTTTTTTACATGTTGTTTTAAAAGGTGGTATTTTCATAATTTCTCTCTCAGTGAGTTTTTTGTTTGTGTACAGGAATGCTATTGATTTCTGAGCATTGACTTTGTATCCAGCTACACTGCTGAACTTGTTTATTACCTCTAGCAGTCTTTTAATGGAGTCTTTTGGGTCTTCTATATAGAATATCATGTCATCTGCAAATAGTGATAATTTAACTTCTTCCTTTCCTATCTTTACTCCTTTTATTTCTCTCTCTTGTCTGATTGCCCTGGCTAGTGTTTCCAGAACTGTGTTGAAAAGGAGTGGTGATAGTGGACATCCTTGTCTTGTTCCTGATTTTAAAGTGAAAGCTTTCAGTTTTTGTCCATTTAGTATAATGTTGCCTGCTGGTTTGTCATAGATGGCCTTTATAAGCATGAGGTAGATGCCATGTATTCCAAGTTTCTGAAGGGTTTTTGTCATGAACATGTGTTGGACTTTGTTGAAAGCTTTTTCTGCATCTATTGAGATGACCATATGGTTTTTGTTTTTGGTTCTGTTGATGTGGTGTATTTCATTTATTTATTTGCATATGTTAAACCATGCCTGCATTCCTGGAATGAACCCCACTTGGTCATGATGTATAATCTTCTTGATGATTTGCTGCATTCTATTTGCCAGGATTTTGTTGGGAATCTTTGCATCAGTGTTCATTATTGAGATTGGCCTATAGTTCTTTTTCGTTAGATCTTTCTCTGGTTTGGTATCAGAGTAATACTTGCCTCCAGGAATGATTTAGGGATGATTATTTTGTCTCAATTTCATTGAAGAGTTTAAGGAGTACTGTCATCAAATCTTCTCTAAATTTCTTATAGAATTCAGCAGTGAATCCATCAGGACCTGGGCTTTTCTTTATTGGTAAGTTTTTAACTACATTTTCAATTTCAATAGCTGATATTGGGTTGTTCAAAATTGCTATATCTTCTTGGTTGAGTTTTGGTAGTTCATATGTTTCTAGAAATCTGTCCATTTCCTCTGTGTTTTCCACTCTATGTGAGTAGAGATTTTCAAAGTAGGGATTCATGATCTTTTCAATTTCCAAAGGATCTGTAGTAATTTCTCCCTTTTCAGTTCTTATTGCATGAATTTGGGTTTTTTCTTTCTTTGTCTTGATAAGGTTAGCTAGGGGTTTGTCAATTTTGTTTTTTCTCTCAACAAACTGGCTTTCTGATTCATTAATTCTTTGTATTGTTTTTTTAGTTTCAATTTCATTGATTTCTGCTCTAATCTTTAAAATTTCCTCTCTTCTATGAGCTTTAGGTTTAGCTTGCTCTTCTTTTTCTAGACGCTTGAGATGGAGCATTAGATTGTTTATTTGTGCTTGTTCTGTTTTCTTGATATAACAGTTTATTGCTATATAGTTCCCTCTTAAGATCACTTTTATTGCATCCCACAGATTACAGTATGTTGTTTCTATATTTTCATTGAATTGTAGATATTGTTTTATTTCTTCTTTAATTTCATCTGTAGCCCACTGGTTGTTCAAAAGGCTGTTATTTAATTTCCATGCATTTATGTAGGTTTTCAATTGCTTTTGCCATAAATTTCCAATTTCAGTGCACTATGATCAGATATTATGCATGGTTGATTTCAATACCTTTGCATTTACTTAAGAATGTTTTATGGGATAATATATGGTCTATTTTGGAGAATATCCCATGCGCCCCTGAGAAGAATGCATATTCTGATGTGGTTGGATGAAACACTCGGTAAATGTCTACTAATTCCAATTGCTCACAGGTATGATTCAGTTCTGTTATTTCTTTGCTGACTTTTTGTCTAGTTGATCTATCTCTTTGTGACAATGGGCTGTTAAGATCTCCTGTTATAATTGTGTTCTTGTGTATTTGGTTTTTCATGTCCATTAGTATCTGTCTTTTATAGTTGGGTGCTCCTGTATTTGGCACATATATATATTTATAATTGTTAGTTCTTCCTCTTGAATTTTACCACTAACAAGTATTTAGGGACCTTCTCTATCTCTTTTAATCATTTTAGGTTTGAAGTTCACGTTGTCTGCAAATAGAATAGCTACCCTGCTTTTTTTCTGGGTTCCTGTTGCATGGAATACTGTTTTCCATCCTTTGAGTTTTAATCTATTTGTTTCCTTTTGGGTCAGATATGTTTCTTGTATACAGCATATTGTGGGATCCTGTTTCTTGATAAATTCTGTCCATCTATGTCTTTTTATAGGTGAATTGAGGCCATTTATATTTATGGATATAACTGATATATACTGGCTCGACTTTGCCATGTTATGTTCCAGTTGTTTCTTTCTGCCTTTCCTCCTGTTTAATTGCTTGTCCTACCTGGCAGTTTCTGTTGTTGGTTTGGGGATTATGGTCACTTTTATCTCTGTATAGTATGTCTTTCAGTACTCTTTCTAATGTTGGTTTCGTGGAGATGAGTTTCTTCAGTTGTTCTTTGTCATGGAAGTATCTTGTTTCTCCATTAAATTTGAATGAAAGTTTTGCTGGGTACTTCGGTCTGGGTTGAAGGTTGTTTTCTTTCAGGGCTTGAAATTGCTCACTCCAAGCTTTTCTTGACTTCAGGGTTTGTGCTGGAAAGTCTGCCATGATTCTAATGGGCTTTCCTTGATAGGTGAGTTGTGTCTTTTCTCTGACAGCTTTTAATATTCTGTTTTTATGCTGTATGTCTGAGATCTTAATTATTATGTGTCTGGGTGTGGATTTATGTTGATTGTGACTGTTTGGTGTTCTATATGCCTCACTTGTCTGCATATCAGATACTTTCCCCATGTTTGGGAAATTTTCTGCTATTTCTGTAAATACGTTACATATGTCATTTGCCTGGACTCCTGTATCTTCACTAATGCCCATTATTCTTATATTGTTGCTTTTGGCATCATCATGAAGCTTCTGGATTGTCATTTTATGCTGCTTTGTTGTTTTTAAAAGTTCTCTCCTTTCCTGATCATTAACTGTGATCCTGTCCTCAAGGTCCAAACTCCTATCCTCAGCTTCCTTTAGGCCATTTTGCACACTTTCAATAGAATTTTTGTTTCTTGGATGTCTCTTTGAGTTTGTTTCATGAATTCTGCTTGTTTTCTATATGGTTCATTCAAAGTTTCAATGAGTTTCCCATGCTCATGTACTTTTTTCTCTAGTTCTTTAGCTGCATTCAACAACTCCTTTACTAAAGTAGTTATTTCTATCTTTACATGGGAAACTACTTCTAATTTGATTTCCTCTATAGCCTGATGCGTTTGTTTTTTTAATTTCACTTGCTATCTTTTCAGAGAATCCCGGCGTATTATTTTGGGGTCCTCTATTTCAATGTCTCCTATACTTGCTTCTGGTGAACTATGTTTAAGACTGCATTTTGGTTTTTCTTTTTGTCATTTTCACTGCCTGATGTTATCTATGTGTAGGAGGGGATCACACACACTCTTTTCAAACACACCAAAGTCTTATAGTTAGTTGGAGGGGGTTTTACCACTGGCCCTAATTATCCCCTGTACACCTCTATTTTAGGGGTATACTCACCACATTGATACAGTCAGTTTGGTGTAGTCCAAAGTTCACCACCTGGGAGCAAATTTCCAAATTTTCTCACACTAACTGGATCCCATTGAGATCTTCTGCTGTTCCAGGTGGGAGGGCGGGCCCATCTGTAGCAGTCCAGGGCAGTTTTCTGTCTTGGGAGGGCCTCTTTAATGTTCCTGGTGGCAAGTCCATCCCACAGGGGAGGTTCCAGATAGCCTACCCCTTAGGCAGGCTTGGGCTGAGTTCCTGGTGGCAGGGCAGGCCATTGGTGGAGCTTCCGGGGAGCCTATGCCTGAGGCGGGCTTGAGCTGAGTTCCCTGTGGCAGGGCCAGCCCTTGGTGGAGTTTCTGGGGAGCCTTGCCCTGAGGTGGGCTTGGACTGAATTCCCAGTGGCAGGGCAGCCCTTGGTGGAGCTTAAGGGGAGCCTATGCCTGAGGCAGGCTTGAGCTGTGTTCCTGGTGGCAGGGCAGGCCCTTGGTGGAGTTTCTGTGGAGCCTTGCCCTGAGACAGGCTTGCGCTGAGTTCCCGATGGCAGGGCGGGCCATTTGTGTGGGTTTTGCAGTTACTTTTTTCATTAAGTTCCAGTTTCATGGCACTATGATCCGATAACATGCATGGGATAATTTCAATTCTTTTGCATTTACTTAAATATGTTCGGTGGGTTAGTATATGATCTATTTTAGAGAATGTCCCATGTGCTTGTGAGAAGAATGTATATCCTGATGCTGTTGGATGGAACACTCTGTATATGTCTATCAAATCCATTTGTTCACAAGTGTAATTCAGTTCTGTTATTTCTTTGCTGATTTTCTTTCTAGTTGATCTATCCCTTTGTGTCAATGGTGTGTTAAAGTCCCCTGTTATAATTGTGTTATTGCCTATTTGATTTTTCATTTCTGTTAATACTTGCTTTGTGTAGTTGGGTGCTCTGGAATTTGGTGCATATATATTTAAGAGTGTTATCTATTCCTCCTGCAGTTTTCCCCTAACTAGTATGTAGTGACCTTCTTTATCTCTTTAGACCATTCATTCTTGGTTTGAAGTTCACATGGTCTGCAAACACAATAGCTACCCCCACTTTTTTTTGAGTTCCTGTTGCATGGAGTATTGTTTTCCATTCTTGGACTTTCAGTCTATGAGTTTCCTTTTGGGTTAGATAGGTTTCTTGTAGGCAACATATGGTTGGACATTGTTTCTTGATCCATTCGGCCAGTCTGTTTCTTTTAAGTGATGAATCGAGGCCATTTACATTAATGGTTATAACTGTCATATATTGGTTGATTGTTGACATGTTATCTTTCTGATGTTGTATCTTAGCTTTCCATTCTGTTTAATTGTCTGTCCCACTTAGTGGTCTTTTCCTATGTGTATCTAGAATGTCTTTCAGTATTCTTTGTAGGTTTGGTTTGGTGATCATGAAGTTTTTTAGCTGTTCTTTGTCATGGAAGTATCTTATTTCTCCATCCATTTTGAAGGACAGTTTTGCAGGGTACATCAGTCTGGGTTGGAAGTCATTTTCTTTAAGGATCTGAAAAACTTTACTCCATGTTCTTCTTGACTTCATTGTTTGTGTTGAGAAGTCTGCTGTGGTTCTGATAGGTTTTCCTTAATAGGTGACCTGTCTTTTCTAACAGCTTTTAATATTCTGTTCTTATGTTGGATTTCTGGATGGTGATTATTATATGCCTGGGTGAAGTTTTGCTTTGGTTGTGGCTATTTGGAGTTCTATATGCCTCACTAATCCATATGTCAGTTTCCATACTCACGTTTGGGAAGTTTTCAGGTATTTCTTCTGTAAATTACCTCTTGATATCATTTGTGTTTTCCCCTTCTTTATCTTTTATCCCTATTAATCTTATATTGTTTTTCTTTGCATCATCATGCAGCTGTTGAATTGTTATTTCCTGATTTCTTGTTATTGTTAGAAGATCTTTCCTTTCCTGTTCACTAGTTGCAATCTTATCTTCGAGGTCTGAGATTCTAGCTTCACTTTTGTTGAGGTGGTTTTTGCAACTTTCATTAGAGTTTTTGATTTCCTGTATATCTCTTTGAATCTGTTTAATGCATTCTGTTTGTCTCTTAAATTGTTCATTCAGGGATTCTATCATTTTGCTCTGTTCCTCTAATTGTTTAGCTGTGTCTTTGTTGGATGCATTCAGTATTTCTTTCACTACTTTTATCATTTCTTCTTTTACCTGGGAGGACATTTCTGATTTGAGTTCCCTCATAGCTTCGTGTATTGCTTCTTTATTTCAGTTGATATCATTTCATACATTTCAGGTGTATGTGTAGTATTTTCTTCTATGTACATGGCTCCTATTTCTTGGGATGGGCTGGAGGTTTGAGATTGCATTTTGGTCTTTTGTTTTGTCATTTTCCTGTATTTCCATGTTTCCAGCAATTTTCCAAAGCTTTCCCTCACAGTGTGGCACCAGCTTGACTCCCCCTTTGGTGAGCCTGGCTGCCCTGATTGAATGAAAGTCACTGGTTACAGTCCCCCTCAAGCCCATGGAACCTCTGGAGCCCAGTCCACTGACCCAAGGGGGCTGGGCAGGCACCCAGCCTCTGGGATTGATGGTCCCAAACCCTTCCAGGCTTGAACTTGTGAGCTGCAACTCAACCTCGTGGTGGGCACTGGCTTGGCTCCCCCTTAGGCAGGCCTGGCTCCCCTGGTTGAATGAAGTTCACTGGGTGCAGTCCATTCAAGCCTGCAGAACCTCTGGAGCCCAGTCTAATGACCCAAGGTCACTGGGCAGGCACCCAGCCTCTGGGATCGATGGTCCCAAACCCTTCTGGGCTTGCCCTGGTGAGCTGAAACTCACCTCATGGCACGGCACTGGCTTGGCTCCCCCTTTGGTGGGCCTGGCTCTCCTGGGTGCAGTCCACTCAAGCCCGTGGAACCTCTGGAGCCTTGTCCAATGACCCAAGAGGGCTGGGCAGCACTCAGCCACCAAGATCAATGGTCCCAAACCCTTCTGGGTCTGTGTTGGTGGTCTGGAACTCACCTCACAGCGTGCAACTCTGGCTTGGCTCCTCCTTTGGTGGGTATGGCTCTCCTGGTAGAATGGAGGTCGCTGGGCAGTCCACTCCCTAAGACAGATTTTCATGGAGAGAAAACTTCTGCTCAACATGTGGCTGGGCAACATGGATGACAGCTGCTCCAGGTTACCTGTTGGTGATTTCTTTTGCTGAGCAGAAGCTTTTTAATAAGATGAGATCCAAATGTTGATTCTTTCAATTGCTTCCCATGCATACTGGGTTTTGTTCATGAACTCTCTATGCACCCCTATGTCTTCAGGATTTTTTCCTACTTTCTTTTTCAGTAGACTTAGTCTTTATGTTTTAATATTCATATCTTTGATCCATTTTTACTTGAGTTTGTGCATGGTAGTGGCATGGGTCTAGCTTTAGTATTCAGCATATAGAGAGCCATTTTTTTCCAGCACCATTTACTAAAGAAAATATCATTCTTAAATGAAGATGTATGGCCTCTTTGTCAAAGATGAAAGTACCTGAGTGTGTTTGTAGTTGTGTCTATATCTTCTGATCAGTTCCACTCGTCCTCAGGTTTGTTCCTTTGCCTATGTAATGTTAATTTTATCACAGTAAACTTGGAGTATAATATCAAGGCAGGGATTGTGATGCCTCCTGCCTTGCCTTTGTTGCCCAGACTTGCCTTTGTTGCCCAGACTTGCCTTTGCTATCCTGTGACTTTAGACATCCCTGAGCTTTGAAGCATTCTGATTGGCTCCCCACACCATGACAATGTCTCATGCAATCCTGTTCCAAGGATCTGCACTGAGAAGCCCAAAGGCCAGTGATGGAAGCTAGAAAGTTTGCAACAGCAGGTTGAAGGATCTGTGCCAGCAAGCTGAGGGATCTGCACTGGAGATGAAGCCATGTTCAAGGTAATGATCAGAGTTGCCCTGAAGAGAACCACAGCCATCCTCAGTGACAGGTAGAACCAGAGCTCCTGAAATGAGAACATCAGCGTTCACACCAGGAAAACCACAACAGCATGCAATCTTCCTCTCCACTTCTCTTTTTATGTTGTTGGAAACAGTCCTCAGGTGGCCTTCCACACTCAGAACCACACTGATTCAGTTCAGCTGGTGACAATTACAAGTCCATAATTAGTTAACCCAACACACAGACCAAAGAATTTGATCTTTTACTTTTTATAATTTCAGTCAGCAACTCTGCATCCCTTAATTGAAGAACTGTTAGCGTTTACACTCAGGGTTAACTTGAAAGATTAACCTGTCATTTTTTTTTTGGTTCTTTTATTTCATTTTGAATAGTCTACATTCATTTTCCCCTTATCTATCTTACAGTTTGTATGATTTACTGAAAGTATCATGTTTCATTCTTCTCTGCTTCTCATTCATCTACTCTTCCATGAAAATTACACTTTCACTGTGGCCTTTCCACTGTGGTTATCTTTCTTTTCCATCTGCATGCCAAAGTCCTTTTATTATGCCCTCTAATTTACATTAGAGGTTTTGAATTGTTTCAATTTAGATGTACGTTGGGAACCCTTTTTTTCTGTGATAATGATGGTTAATTTAGTATATATAGTTGTATATTTTGGCAGTTTTTTTATTCAGTAAAGAAAATACAATGCTTCCTGGCATTCTTACACATAGAATTTCTGCTCTGAAATCTGATATTATTTAGATGGGGTCATTTCACTCTCCTGTAACTTTTCATATTCTTTCTTGATTTTGTAATTCTGACAGATTACAATAATTTTCCAGGGCATCTGTTTTGGTCATGTATATTGAGTCCCCCTATATCTTGATGTCTTTCTTATTCCCTCAATTGGAATATTTTTCTATTATTTCCTTGAGGAAATTATCCATGTCTTTATACTGTAACTTAAGTCCTTCATATAAGAATATGATTTATAAAGTTGATCTTTTATTAATGTGCTATAGATCTTTGAATTCTATTCATACTTTGGTGCTGTATTAATTACTGTTTCAGTGCAATAGTTTTTTGACTTATATGCCAGGTCAGATACACTTTCTACCACTTGGTTTAATCTCATCATGTGACTTTTGGCTGGTTTTGCCTTAGATTTTATGTGGGGTTTTTTTGCAAGATTTTGCTCTTTCACTGTATCTATCACTTGATTTCATTGTTCTTGATATGCTTTATTATAAATCACAATTATGTTTCTTTGTTTCATCTTTTAATTCATTGATCATTTTAAAAATAAATCTTTTGTTTTTGAGTTTATTTTCAAGAGAAAAAGAAAATAAAACAAAATTTCAAAACAAGGTAATCGGATAGTGACAATGTTTAATACATTGCACATTGTTATCTTCAAAGAAGTTACTCAGAGTATAAGGTATAGGCATGAAAAATAGTCAAAACAAAATTAGCACAAGCTTTCTTTTTGCTGAACTAAGAGAAACTAGCAGCATAACTCTTTTAAGTCTTGTATATATAATATTTTTCCTTTTTTTCCTTCTCTCCTTTCCCCAATCTCAGTTTCTCTTTTTTTCAAACACTCATTCCCATTTCACATTATTTATTGTACATTTTGGATCATATTTACTATTGCAGCTTTTCACACTAGGGAGACAATATGATATTTAAACATTTGATTCTGACTCATTTCACTCATCAGTATGGTCTCAAGTTGCATTCATTTACCTATAAAAGTAGCAAGCTTATCCTTCTTTATGACTGAGTAGTACTCCATTGTATAAAATACCACACTGTTTTTCATTCATTCCTCAGTTGATGGGCATTTGATTTGATTGCAAGATTTTGCTATTGTAAACTGTGCTAAGAACATAGGTGCACATATACTTATGTGGTATGATATTTTAATTCTTCTGGGCATTTTTCCCAGAAGGGGAATAGCTCAGTGAAATGAGACTTCAAAACCTAATTTTTTGAGGAATCTCCACACCACTTTTCAAAATGGTTGCACTAGTCTATACTTCCACCAAGAGTGGAGAAAAATTCCTTTTCCTCACAGCCTCACAAGAACTTATTATTGGATGATTTCTTGATGATAGTCATTGTTTCTGGTATGAGATGCAATGTCAATGTTGTTTTGATTTGCATCTCTCAAATGACAAATGACATTGAACTTTTTTTACACATTTACTTATGATACCTATGTCATGTAGGAAGTATGTGTAGTCATTTCAGATACTGACTGTTGTATTGGGTCTTTTAATTGCATGCCTGTTTTTTTTTTCATTTTTTATATGTTTGAGGTATGTCTTTTGAGGAAAATATGCCAAAAAATTTTTCACACTCTATGAATTGTCTTTTCACCTTGTTGGTAATGTTTGATTTGTTTTCAATGGGTTTTTGTTTTGTTTTCTTTAGTTTTGTTGTAGTATTTTTTTTAACCATGGTGATTTTCTCACATTAGCTTATAGTATAATTTCAAGCCAGAGATTGTAATACACCCTGATTTGTCTTTGTTGCCTGGAATTTTTTTTGTTGTTCTAGGTCTCTTCTGGTTTCAAATGAACTTTAGGAGTGTTTTCTGAAGTTCTGTGAGGCATGTAAATGGTATTTTGATTGGGATTGCATTAAATCTCTGTATCACTTTTGGGAGTGTGGACATTTTGACTATTTTGGTTCTTCCTACCCATGAGCAAGGGATAGCTTCCTATTTTCAGATATGCCCTTCAATTTCATTTTTGAGACTATTTTAGTTTTCATCCTATACATCTTTTACTTGCTTTCATTGATTCCCATAAAGGTTACAAGATGATGCAAAGTAAAACAACATAAGATTGATAGGAATAAACAAAAAAGAAGGTGACAACAGAAATGATAAAAAGAGGCTATTTACAGAAGTAATAGCTGAAAATTTCCCAAACATGAGAATGGAAACTGAGATATGGATCAGTGATAGAACTCTAAATATCCATAACCAAAATAAAACTACACCCAGACATATAATAATCAACACCCCAGAAATCCAACATAAGTACAGAATGTTGAAAGCTGTTAGAGAGAAGAGACAGATCACCTATAAAGGAAAACCTATCACAATCACAGCAGACTTCTTAACACAAACAATGAAGTCAAGAAGAGCATGGAAGGAAGTATTTCAGATCCTAAAGGATAACAACTTCCAATCCAGACTGATGTACCCTGAAAAAACTGTCCTTCAAAGTGGATGGAGAAATGAGATACTTCCACAACAAAGAACAGCTGAAGAACTCCATGATCACCAAACCAACCCTGCAAAGAATACTGAAAGACATTCTAAATAGACTTAGAAAAAAACCACTAAGTAAGGCAAACAACTAGACAATGTTGAAAGTTCAACAAGCAACAGCAGAATGATAACGTGAAAAATAAGCCAATATATAACAGTTATAACCATTAATAAAAATGAACTCAATTCACCAATTAAAATAAACAGACTGGCAGAATGGATCAAGAAACAACACCAAGAATGATCCTAAGAGATAAACAAGGTCACTACATACTCATTAGGGGAAAACTTCAAGAAGAAGTGATAACAATTTTAAATATATATGCACCAAATTTGGGAGGACTCAGCTGTACAAAACAAATATTAGCAGAAATAAAAAATCAAATAAGCAATGACAAAATTATAATAGGAGACCTTAACACACCATTGACATAAAGAGACAGATCAAGTAGACAGAAAATCAGTAAAGAAATAACAGAACTAAATCACACCTGTGAACAAATGGATTTGATAGACGTTCAAATGGATTTGATTTGATGTTCTACCCAATAACATCAGAATATACATTCTTCTTAGCACTACATGGGCCATTTTCTAAAATGCACCACATAATACCCCACAGAACATACTTAAGCAAATGCACAAGAATTGAAATTATTCCACGCATGTTATCAGATCATAACACCATTATATTAGGAATTAATGGTAAAAGAAACTAAAAAATCCCCACAAACACATGGAAATTGAATAATGCACTCCTGGGCAATCAGAGGGTCACAGAGGAAATTAAAGAAGAAATTAAACAATACCTACAAGTAAACAAAAATAAAAATGCAACTTACCAGAATCTGTGGTATGCAATGAAAAGAGTACTTAGAGGAAAATTTATTGCAGTGAATACCCACATCAGGAAAACAAAACAAACACAAATAAGAAACCTGATGCTACACATCAAACATCTAGAAAAAGAAGAGCAAGTCAAGTCCAAAACCAAAAGAAGGGAGGAAATTATAAAGATCAGAGTACAAATCAATGCATAGAGAGTAAGAAAACAATAAAAAGAATCAATGAATCAAAGAGTTGGTTCCTTGAAAGAATAAACAAAATTGATAAGCACCTAGCAAACCTTGTTTAAAAAGGAAAGGAAAAACTCAGATTCATACAATAAGGAATGAAAAGGGTGAAATCACTACAGACTCTGGAAATACAGAATATCATCAACACCTATTTTGTAAACTTCTACTCTATAGGATTGAAAGCACAGAAGAAATGGACAGATTCCTAGAAACATATGAATTACCAAAGCTGGGTCAAGAAGATGTAAAACTGCTGAATAACCCAATTTCTGTTAATGAATTTGAACATTTAATAAATTTCTTACCAAAAAAAAAGAGCCCAGACCCAGACGAATTCACTACTGAATTATACAAGAAATTCAAAGAAGACAATGCTGACCCTCTTCAACCTCCCCAATGAAATTGAAAGGGAAGCAATTCTTCCTAACTCATTCCTGAAAGCAAATATTCTCTCATTCCAGAACCTGAGAAAGTCCCAACTAAAAAAGAGAACTATAGGCCAATCTCCCTAATAAACATAGATGCAAAAATTCTCAATAAAATATTGGCAAATAGGATGCAGTGAATCATCAAGAAGATTATACACCATGACCAAGTGGGATTCATTCCAGGAATGAAGAGATGGTTAAATATATGCAAATCAATAAGTGTAATCCACCATACCAATAAAGCCAAAAATGAGTTACATGATCAATTCTGTAGATGCTGAAAAAGCTTTTGATAAGGTACAACTCTTATTCATGATAAGAACGTTACAGAGAATTACAATAGATGGTCTTTACCTCAATATGATAAGGGTCTTCTATGACAAACCTACAGCCAGCATCATATTAAATGTCCAAAAATGGAAAGCCTTTGCCCTGAAATCAGGCACAAGATAAGGATGTCCATTATCACCACTCCTATTCAACATAGTGCTGGAAATACTAGCCAGAGCAATTAGACAAGAGAGAAATAAAAGGAATAAGGATAGGAAAAGAAGAAGTTAAATTATCATTATTTGCAGATGACATGATACTCTACATAGAAGACCCCCAAACCTCTGTTGAAAGACTCCTAGATATAATAAATTCAGCAATGTAGCTGGATACAAAGTCAGTACTCAAAAATCAATAACATTCTTATACACTAACAACAAAATTATTGAGAGAAATAAGTGAAGCCACATCTTTCACAGTGGAGAAGAGTTCCTTTTCCTTACAGCCTCACAAGCCTTTGTTATTGGATGATTTCTTGATGATAGTCATTCTTTCTGGTGTGAGAACAAATGTCAGTGTTGTAGTTTGTGTCTCTCAAATGACCAGTGATGTTGAACATTTTATATATATTTGCTTGCCATATATATTTCACCTCAGAATGAGTGTGTGCATTCTTTTGAGATATTCATTTTTGGATTGGGTCTTTTAATTGGGGGGTCTGTATTTTTCAATTCTTTATATGTTTGAGATAAAAGTCTTTTGAGGACATTTTGCCAAAATATTTTCCACTCTATGAATTGTCTTTTCACTTTGTTGGTGATGTTTGTTTTTGTTTTTGTTTTGAGGTTTTTGTTTTGTTTTGTTTTTTGTTTTTCAAATACCATGCTGATTTTATCACAGTAGCTTACAGTATAATTGCAAGGCAGGGATTGTGATGCCCCCTGACTTGTCTCTGTTGCCCAGAATTGCTTTTGCTATTTTAGGTCTCTTCTGGTTCCAAATGAATTTTAAGAGTGTTTTCTGTAGTCCTGTGAGGCATGCAAATGGTATTTTAATTGGGATTGCTTTAAATCTATATAGCAGTTTGGGGAGTTGGCCATTTTTACTATATTGGTTTTTCCTACCTGTGAGCAAGGAATAACTTTCTATTTTCTGATATGCCTTTCAACTGCCTTTTTTGGAGTATCATAATTTTCATTGTATACATCTTTTACTTGCTTTCCTTACTTCCCATAAGTGTTGTAATAGATCATAATCTTATGAAAAACGTAGACAGATTGGTTTTCCCAAAACATTGCCAACATTAGTTCTTTTTTGAGTTCTTGACACCATTTTTTCTGGAATAAGATGGAATCTCAGTGTTACTGACTTTCATGTTTCTCCTGGCCAAAGATGCTGAGCATTTTTGTATACTTATTGGCCATTTGATTTCTCTTTTGAGAAATGTCTATTCATTGCAATTGCTCATTGTTGTATTTTGTCTATAATTTGGGGAAATCTAATTTTTGAGTTCTTCATACATTGGAAATATCATTACTCCATTCAAGAAGTAGTTGATAATTTCCCTCTTTTCTGTATCTCTTTACTCTTATGTTTATTTTGGTTTTTTGTTCATGTTAAAATTTAAAGTTTTTGATCCTTAGTTTTAGAAATGTAAGATGTGGGTTTAGCTTCACTCTTCAACACAAGGATGCCCAGTTTTCCCAGGAGGGGTGTCACAAAGGCAATCTTAGAGCAGCATATGATTTGAGCCCACTTCTAAAGCAATCAAACAGTAGAAGGCACCAGGAGTTTTTTCTGTATCTGTAAAGATATTCCTTCATTCAACATTTTTATTTTCTTTTCCAGGTCAATGCTTTTTTTTCAAGCACAAGTTCTTAGTAATAATACTTTGTGTTTCAAAGTTGTGATAAGTCTTCTCTGTCACAAAACCACATAATGCTTACTTTTATTCCACAAATTTCCCAACTTTTTTCCCAATAACTGTTATTGAAGTCCAAGAGTTTATCTCTGTATGTAGAATATATCAGCCACACTTAAAATGTATGTGATGGACAGCTATTTTGAAGAGAACAAGAGACATTATGGAAGCCATTGTTTATTTTGCTATTGTCTGGTTCTGAAGGCCTGTAGGGCCTTCATTATTCTGTTTTTATCAGTTTTATACTATTTTGTATTATATGAATTCATTGTGTGTGAAGATGGAGACAACTATTTAGAAGAAAGCAAGAGACCTTATGGAAGCCACTGTTTTTTTTTTTATTTAAAGAAATTTTTGAAACAGAAAGAGGGTAGAAATAATACAAAATCTCAAAAACAAAACAAAATCAAAAATAGTAACCAGTAAGAAATCACTAGTTGATAATTACATATTGTCCTCTTAGAAGTAGTTGTTCAAGTTACAGAAGTAAAGCCTACAAAGTGGACATCCAAACAATGAGACTGCAATCAGTTTTGTTCATCCATCCAAAAAAAACTTTAGCAACATGGTTTTCAATTCCACACACTCAAACATACATGCAGTTATATCCTTTAGAATACTTTCTTTTCCTCTCTTTTTTTTCTTTACAATAACTATAATCCATTCTCGTAAACTACTTAGAAGTTCTACACATGTATAAGTCTGACAGTGTATACCTAGCCTTTCTGTATTAGAGGGAGAAACAAATCACACATATACCTAGCCTTTCTGTATTAGAGGGAGAAAAAAATCACACATATACCTAGCCTTTCTATGTTAAAGGAAGAAACAAATCAAAACAAGTCAACAATACAAATTCCTAGAGAAACACGAAATGAAAAGGACATATAAAACCACAACACTAGGTGATCTATGGTAGTTACTATGATGTCTCTTGTTGTTTTCAATAAAATTGTCTATATTATAAAACATAGTATAATTAAACTTAGCATTGCATTACACTATTAATAAAATCTAAACATTGGAGATAGTATAGGACTTCAAAGGCAGTTGATCTCCTGTTTTCTTGCTTTAAAATCTGTGTCACTTTCATTATTTTCTTCTGACCTTCTTTGTTCTGTTTTGTTTTATCCTCTTTAAATTATAAAAAAAGTTCAAAAAACAAGAATGTATGTGATGATTCAAACTTAATTGCCATCAATTTCCCTAGCACTTTATAAAACACCTAGTAAAATATATCAAGGACTTCACATTGCAGAAAGAAAATAATGAAGTGGAATGTTGCTCTGCAATGAATTTTGCAATATATATATATATATATATATATATATATATATTTCTTAGCCCAAAGGAAAAAATTTAAATAAATGGACTAAAATTTAAGAAAATTGTCTTAACATTCCAGATAAGACTTGTTGTTGAGAAGAAACTATCCTAATTGAAAGTATTACAGGCTGTGTCTAAAAATTGATTAGTATGATATGTATAGGTTTATCACTGGACCAAGAGTCATGAAAACATTATGAGAAACAATTTTATTTTATTATATGTTATGGAATAAATATGGCATTCTTCCCAGACATAATCACTTTCATTTTTAGAAGTATTTACATATATACTGTTATTTTTGCATTACCTAAACATCCTATAACAACTTTTTACCATTATGCTGTATTTTTTTAGGCACAGATCTGTGTGTAGTGTCCAAAGTATTATGTGGAGTACAGAATGAGCAGCATATATTTGTGGAATGTACAAATACAATTCTTCAGTGCCCTGAAGTTTAAAACAAACATAACATAATTCCCATAAAGACTTAAGAATGAGGTGATTACAGAGAGAAGAAAAATGCAGATAAACCAATGTTAATACAGAGCAGAAGCATTTATTTTTCTAAAAATATTATGGTTCAAAATTTAACAATTCACATAGTATGTATTTACAAATACATAGCATGTATTTGTTTAAAGTAAAATCTACTCTGGGTGTTCCTTACATATTTTCTGTATCAGATTTCAAAACAGAGCCTTGTCCAGTGGCACATATTTTCATCTTACATGAATCAATAGAGATAGTCCTCTGTTGCAAAACATAAAATATGTGTGACACCAACTTAGCCACTAAAAAGAGTGTGAGAGAAGATAAACCTCATCACTGTAAAACAGAATAATTTGGAAAATAATTTGTTATTTCTCATCAAAAAGAAAGGCTTGATTGTTGGATAACATGATGATAACACTGTACTAATAGCCTCTAAAGTGGGAATTTTCTCATATGTAGAAAAAGAATAAAAAGGGAAAAAGCTGCTTGAGGAATAGAAGAAAGCAAAGCAACTCACCAGCAAAAAAAAAAATGTTCTGAGTTGCTTTGATTTCTGCAGGTGTCTGGGAAGAGGGTCTAGAGACATACTTGGCTCTCCTGTGGTGTCTGTAAAGGAGACTCACCATGTAGAGGCTGGTGCAGAGCATGAGGGTCAAAAACACAAGCTCTTGGGCCAGTATGACACTTACATATAGCCACGAAGACATGGGTGTCATCCATCCAGTTTGACATTATACATGAGAATACCTATGGCCAACAAGAGAAAAATTGCCAGTTGCTCTTATACTTTCAGTAAAAGTGATATAAATAAGCAAATTGCTAATCCAGAAGATAAGCAAAGAAGGTATAACCATTTCAGAGAGTTTTGACTTGAGCTGTGCCCACTTAGAATTAATAGGGCTGGCAGTGATGGCTTTAAATGTGTTCATATGGGAGGTAGTACAGATGGAAACACCCTGGGTAATTCTATATGCATACAAAATTACCTTACAACTAGCATCAACCAAAAAGTGTTTTACTCCAAAGGGTGCCTTGATATATGGTATAAGTGTGACTATGATACTAAAATTGTTCACCACTGTCAGGTGAATCATAATGGAATCTATAGACTTTGTAAGATGAGGTTGAGCTAACAAGTTATACATCAATGCCATGAACAGTTATGAGTTCACCATGACACCATACAAACCTGAGATATGAGGGAAAAAACAAAAAATACTGCACTGGGAAACATTTTATAAATGATATTTTGATAGTTTAATTAGGTGAGGCAAGCCTAAAATGAAAACTGAAATACATAAATTTTGTAAAAAAAATCTGCTTGTCCAAAATAAAGAGATGCTAAGAACCAAGGAAGTAGGGCTCATGCACATAGGAGGGGAATTAGTGGATATGAATTTAGGATAGAAAGGATGATGAGAATAAAATTGATGAAGGATATGCCAATGTCCCAATAGGAAAGTACTTGTTATGTATTGCAAACATTTAAGAAAAATAAAGAAAATCACAACGATGTCTATGGGAAATTACATACAAAAATAGTTCAGGATTTGAAGAGATAATGGCATGTCCAACTTATCAAGCTGATGTGTCTCTATCAGAAACTGGATTCCCTAGGATTCTTCAGGATCTTACAGCACAGACCTAGGTATTATGGGCAGAGAGGAATCCACAGACACACACTCCATCATACAAAACTAAAATGAGAAAGGCAAATTTGCTTGTTTTGAGGAATTTCTCTTCAGAGTGTTGAAATGTATTTCATCTGTAAACTCATTTCAAAATTCTAAGCTCTCTAAAGAGAACTATTTTGCTGACATATAGAAAGCAAAATGCATGCTTCACTTGGCTTTCAATTTTGATTGGCACCCAATGCTTCCAACTCAGTAATCATTAAGTACTGATCTAAAAATGAAGTTCACCAGAGGAAATTGTTACCCACTCTCCTAACCCAAGGGCAAAGCAGCAATGTTGTGAGACATATTTGTTTCTTGCAATTTGTTGTAAAATTACTGACATGCAGAGGTTAGAGATAAAAATGACTGGTAAATATCCCACAGTGATAAATATTCCACAAGGCAAATGATACAAAAGAAATTGACACAACATGGAAGATAAACTAAGACTAACAACCATTTTGATACCAAAAGTTGATCCACATTTTTGTCTGAACATTATATTATGCTTTTGGTAGAAAGAAACTGACTTGATTTTTAAACAAAGTCAGAAGGGAAAAAATACAAATTCTAATAATGTTGACACTGATATTTATAAGGTCAATATTTCAGCTCCCTATTAGATTTTGAATTAATTTTCTTCTGTATCATCCTTCCATTGAACTGGTCTTTCTTGTGCATGAAATGTCCTCTTCCATCCCTTTTGTGATTTGGGGCAACTCTATGTTTCCTTTCTATTGAAAAAGGTTGAGAAACTATTCTAAAGTAACTATACAGTATCTTCTGTGATTCACCACTACTTTATATTTTCATTTCCAAACATACTGTAGAATAAATATATTCATGTTATTTAGTGACATGTATATATATTGAAATTATTTCTTGAACAAGGAGATAAAAACGTGTGATTCCTCTACAATGTCATTTGTTCCTTGTAGAAAATTTTTAATTTGGTACTAACAGTAAAATTCCTTTAACTTGTGATACCTGTGTGAGGGATGTGTCTTTTTCAGTTTTTAAAGAAAATTTTCCCTTTTTAGTGATTTGATTTTTTTTTCAGGTTGACATTCACGGTTGCTCAGCATTTGCTAAGAGGTGACTTTGAATCATCTTCTTGTAGTCAGGATTATTTGCTCAGGTATCACCACTCCTTTTTTCCCATGTGTGTGAAGAGTGAACAGTGCATGATCTTTTAGGGTCCTGAAGGTAGGAGGGTGACTGAGTAGCAGGACATGAAGATCTTTGCACCTGGAGGCAAAGTAAGGGATAAAAGTGTTAACCCCACAAGAGTAGGCAGCAGAAACCACCACCGCCACACCTGGTATCCCCAGAATGTATGTGGGCTTGCTAAATAATTAAGAGGAAACAAAATACCACCAACAAACAATCCACACATTTGCATAAGTAGAAATCTTTTGACCACTAATGATTGCTTTTCCAAAAAGGTTTCGAATGTGCCAGGATTACCTGACAGGTAACATTGTTTTTATAGCCACAACTGCTGTGGTCATGTCAAGCTGTACACTACATGTACTCACCTTCTTTTATTAACTAATTAGAATAATGAAATCACATTTCCAAACGTTAAGGTGTAACTAACCCTAGAGAACACAAACCAAACAAAAAAATTGACTCTACAAAATGGACAATAGATTCTATCACAGTATCTTTGAGGTGTTCATTCATGTTATGGTATCTTCATACATTGTAGTTTACATTCTGTTGTATGAAATTTGTCTTAATTACACGATATTTAAAGTACTTGTTAAATATCTCAAGGGAAAAAAGATAATGGCATACCTCTAAGATATATGCAGTTTGGGGGAGAGAAGAAAGAGAAAGAGTTAGAATAACAGCAGGAATATATGTTCATGGAAAAAGGGAAGGTTTAGCTTTTTATAACACAGCAGTCTTATTTTTTCTTTTCTACACATTCTAGATATAGCTAATACTCAGAAACCACCTATATGTGTATACAATAGACGGATGGATATAAAATTTTATTTATACACCACAGAAAACTGCTGTGCATAAGGAAAGATAAACTTGAGTCATTATAAGACATTAATGCACCTTGAGACCATAAAGTTAAGTGACATAAGAAAAACACACGCCTAAATACTGCTTGGTTTATCTTACATGAGAAGCTCAGAGTACAAAAAAAGAAAAAAATAAAGATAAAGGAAGAAGGTAGTTGGCTTTTTCTCAAATGCAAAGGGGTTTAAGATATTAAGGGAGGAACTAGGCGCAGACCCGCCTCGGGTGTGAGCTGCCCCCAACCACCACCGAGGGCCAGCCCTGCCACTGGAATTCAGCACTAGCCCAAATCAGGCATAAGCTGCCCCCAACCACCACAGAGGGCCTGTCCTGCCACATAGAACTCAGCCCAGGCCGGCCTCAGGGGTGGGCTGCCCAGAACCTCCCCCGGGGGGGCCACCTTTCCACCAGGATCATCAAAAGATCTCAGCAGGCTCCAGTTAGTGTGAGAAAATTTGGAACTTTCCTCCCAGGTGGCAAACCTTGGACTACAGTGGATTGACTGTATCACTGTGGTGAGTATGCCCCTAAAATAGAGGTGCATAGGGGATAAATAGAGCCAATAGTAAAATGCCCTCCAACTAACTGTAAGACATTGGTGTGTCTGAAAAGAGTGTGTATGATCCCCTCCTACACATAGAAAACACCAGGCAGAGTGAAAATGACAAAACGAAAAAGCAAAATGCAGTCTCAAACATATAGTTCACCAGAAGCAAGGATAGGAGACACTGAAACAGAGGACCCCAAAAGTAACATACTGGGAATCTCTGAAAAGATAGCAAGTGAAATAAAAAAACAACTTCATCAGGCTATAGAGGAAATCAAATTAGATGTACTCTCCCATGTAAATATAGAAATAACTTGAGTAAAGGAGTTGTTGAATGCAGCTAAAGAAGAACTAGACAAAAAAGTACTTGAGCATGGGAAACTGACTGAAACTGAATGGGCAATATAGAAAACAAGCAGAATTCATGAAACAAACTCAAAGAGACAGCCAAGAAAGAAAATATTCTATTGAAAGCATGAAAAACTGCCTAAAGGAAGTTGAGGATAGGATTTGAGACCTTGAGGACAGGATCACAGTTAGTGATCAGGAAAGGATAGAACTTTTAAAAACAAAGCAGCATGATATGACAATCCAGAAGCTTCATGATGATGCCAAGAGCAACAATATAAGAATAATGGGCATTAGTGAAGATACAAGAGTCCATGCAAATGACATACGTAAAGTATTTACAGAAATAATAGCAGAAAATTTCCCAAACATGGGGAAAGAATCTGATATGCAAATAAGTGAGGCATATAGAACACCAAACAGTCACAATCAACATAAATCCACACCCAGACACATAATAATTAAGACCTCAGACATACAGCATAAAAACAGAATATTAAAAGCTGTCAGAGAAAATACACAGCTCAACTATCAAGGAAAGCCCATTAGAATCATGGCAGACTTCTCAGCACAAACCCTCAAGTCAAGAAGAGCTTGGAGTGAGGTATTTCAAGCACTAAAAGAAAACAACCTTGAACCCAGACTGATGTACCCAGCAAAACTTTCATTGAAATTTAATGGAGAAACAAGATACTTTCATGAAAAAGAACAGCTGAAGGAATTCATGTCCACCAAACCAACCCTAGAAAGAGTACTGAAAGACATACTAGACAGAGATAAAAATGACTACAATCCCCAAAACCACAACAGAAAGAAATCACTAGGTAGGATAAGCAATTAAATAAGAGGAAAAGCAGAAAGAAACAACTGAAACAAAATATGGCAAAGTTGAGCCAGTACATATCAGTGATATCCATAAATATAAATGGCCTCAATTCATCTATAAAAAGAAATAGATGGACAGAATGCATCAAGAAAAAGGATCCCACAATATGCTGTATACAAGAAACACATCTGACCCAAAAGGAAACTCATACATTAAAAGTCAAAGGATGGAAAACAGTATTCCATGCAACAGGAACCCAGAAAAAAGCAGGGGTAGCTATTCTATCTGCAGACAATGTGAAATTCAAACCTAAAATGATTAAAAGAGATAGAAAAGGTTACTAAATACTTGTTAGTGGAAAAACTCAAGAGGAAGAACTAGCAATCATAAATATATATGTTCAAAATACAGGAGTACCCAACTATATAAAACAGATACTAATGGACATGAAAAACCAAATACATAAGAACACAATTATAACAGGAGATCTTAACAGCCCATTGTCACAAAAAGATAGATCAACTAGACCAAAAGTCAGCAAAGAAATAACAGAACTGAATCACACCTGTGAGCAATTGGACTTAGTAGATGCTTCCGAGTGTTCCACCCAACCACATCAGAATACACATTCTTCTTAGCTGTACATGGGACATTCTCCAAAATAGACCATATATTACCCCATAAAACATTCTTAAGTAAATACAAAGGTATTGAAATCATGCCATGCATAATATCTGACCGTAGTGCACTGAAATTGGAAATTAATGGCAAAAGCAATTGTAAAACCTGCATAAATACATGGAATTTAAATAACAGCCTATTGAGTAACCAGTGGGCTACAGATGAAATAAAAGAAGAAATAAAACAATACCTACAATTCACTGAAAATATTGAAACAACATATTGTAATCTGTGGGATGCAATGAAAGCGGTCTTAAGAGGGAAATATATAGCAATAAACTGTCATATCAAGAAAACAGAATGAGCCCAAATAAACAACCTAATGTTCCATCTCAAGCTTCTAGAAAAGGAAGAGCAAGCTAAACCCAAAGCTCATAGAAGAGAGGAAATTGTAAAGATTAGAGCAGAAATAAATGCAACTGAAACTTAAAAAAATACAAAGAATTAATGAATCAAAACGCTGGTTTTTTGAGAGAATCAAAAAAATTGACAAACCCCTAGTTAACCTTATCAAGAGAAAAAAAGAAAAAAACCCAAATTCATGCAATAAGAACTGAAAAGGGCGATATTACTACAGATCCCATGGAAATTCAAAAGATCATGAACACCTGCTTTGAAAATCTCTACTCACATAGAGTGGAAAACACAGAGGAAATGGACAGATTTCTAGAAACATATGAACTACCAAAACTCAACCAAGAAGATATAGCAATTTGGAATAACCCAATATCAGCTATTGAAATTGAAAATGTAATTAAAAACTTACCAATAAAGAAAAGCCCAGGTCCTGATGGATTCACTGCTGAATTCTACAAGAAATTTAGAGAAGATTTGATGCAAATTCTCCTTAAACTCTTCAATGAAATTGAGAAAAAAGCAGTCCTCCCTAAATCATTCTTAGAGGCAAGTATTACTCTGATACCAAAACCAGAGAAAGATCCAACCAAAAAGGAGAACTATAGGCCAATCTCACTAATAAACATTGATGCAAAGATTCTCAACAAAATCCTGGCAAATAGAATGCAGCAAATCATCAAGAAGATTATACATCATGACCAAGTGGGGTTCATTCCAGGAATGCAGGCATGGTTTAACATATGCAAATCAATAAATGTAATACACCAGATCAAAAAAGCCAAAAACAAAAACCACATGGTCATCTCAATAGATGCAGAAAAAGCTTTCAACAAAGTCCAACACATGTTCATGATAAAAACCCTTCAGAAACTCGGAATACAGGGCATCTACCTCAACCTTATAAAAGCCATCTATGACAAACCAACAGCCAACATTACACTTAATGGACAAAAACTGAATGCTTTCACTTTAAAATCAGGAACAAGACAAGGATGTGCCCTGTCACCACTCCTTTTAAACATAGTTCTGGAAACACTAGTCAGGGCAATCAGACAAGAAAGAAAAATAAAAGGAGTAAAGACAGGAAAGGAAGAAGTTAAATTATCACTATTTGCACATGACATGATACTCTATATAGAAGACCCAAAAAACTCCATAATAATAAACAAGTTCAGTAGTGTAGCTGGATATAAAATCAATGCTCAAAAATCAATAGTATTCCTGTACACAAACAAAAAACTCACTGAGAGAGAAATTATGGAAATATCGCTCTTTACAATAACATGTAAAAAAATGAACTACTTAGGAATCAGCCTAACTAAAAATGTAAAAGACTTATATGCTGAAAATTATACTATGCTGAAAAAGGAGATTAAAGAGGATATTAGAAAATGGAAGGACATTCCTTGCTCTTGGTTAGGAAGAACCAACATTGTGAAATGGCTATACTCCCAAAACTGTTGCACAGATTTAATGCAATCCCAATCAAAATATCATTGACATACCTCACAGATCTAGAGAAAACACTCCTAAAATTCATTTGGAAACAGAAGAAACCTAGAACAGCAAAGGCAATTCTGGGCAACAAAGACAAGGCAGGAGGCATCTCAGTTCCTGATTTGAAACAGTACTATAAAGCCATAGTGATAAAATCAGCTTGGTACTGGCAAAGAAATAGACCTAAGGATCAATGGAACAGATTAGAAGATGCAAGCACAACTACAAAGACACTCAACCACCTGATATTTGACAAAAGGGCTAAATATGTCCACTGGAAGAAGGATAGTCTCTTTAATAAATGGTCTTGGAAAAACTGGCTCTCTACATGTGGAAGACTGAAACTAGATCCATGCATATCACCATGCACAAAGCTAAAGTCTCAATGGATCAAAGACCTCAATATTAAAACAGAAACACTAAAAAAAATCTACTGGAAGACAAGGTAGGTAGATCTCTTGGAGACATAGGTGTAGGCAGAGAATTCATGAACAAAACACAAACTGCATGGGAAACACTTCAAAGAATCAACAAATGGGATCTCACATTATTGAAAAGTTTCTGCACTTCAAAGGAAATCACCAACAGAGTAAAAAGAAAACCAACAGAGTGGGAGAGAATTTTAACCAGCAACCCCTCAGACAAAGGACTTGTGTCCAGAATATATAAAGAATTGAAACACATCAAGCCCCCCAAATTCATAGACCCTCTCCAAAAATGGGCATCTGAGATGAACACACAGTTCTCAGAGAAAGATATACAAATGGCAAATAAATACATAAAGAAATGTTCGCCATCACTAGTCATTCGAGAAATGCAAATTAAAACAGCATTGAGATTCCATCTTACTCCGGAAAGAATAGCTGCCATCAAGAAATCAACTGATAACAAGCGTTGATGAGGCTGTGGAGAAAAAGGAACACTGCTCCACTGTTTGTGGGAATGTAGACTGGTGCAATCGCTATGGAAATCCATATGGAGAATTCTCAAAAGACTAGGATTGGAAGCCCCATTCAATCCAGCATTCCCCCTCCTGGGTATTTTCCCCAAAGAACTGAAAAGTTCATATCACAGTGATATATGTGCACCCATGTTCATAGCTGCACAATTTGTGATAGCTAAATCCTGGAAACAACCAAGATGCCCATCAACTGCAGAGTGGATGAAAAAGATGTGGCATTTTTATACAATGCAATATTACTCAGCTATAAAAAAGGATGATCTTGAGGCCTTCATAGGCAAATGGAGACAACTTGAGACTATCCTCATTAGTGAAATAAATAAGAATTATATTTATAAATATCATATTGTGTCTCTAGTATAAAAAATAAATAAGAACTACAGGAGTAATAAAACCAAAATGTGTAATTGCTATTCTAAAAAAGAGAGGAAAAGAGAGTACTCTAAGGGATATAACTGCATGTAAGTTTGAGTGTGTAAAATAGATGACCATATTGCTGAATCTTTGTTGGATCTTTGAACAGAACTGTTTGTAATCTGACTGTTTGAATATTTCTTACATACCCTTTAACTTTGTAACTTGAACAACTACATCCAGGATGACAGTACTGATTTCTTAGTGGGGCTTTTTCTCATTCTCCTTTTTCTTTCTTTCTTTTAGAATTCTGTGTTGTTGCTACCCTTTTTTCTGTTTTGTTTTTTTCTCTTCTCTTCAAATAAAATTTTTAAAATGTATAATTGCTATTGTAGAAAAAGAGGAAATAGGAAGTGCTATAAAAGACATAGCTGCATGTATGTTTAGGTGCGTAGGATTGATGACCATATTTCTAGGTTCTTGTTGGATTGTTGAACAGATCTGTTTGCACTCCCACTGCTTGAGTTTCCACTTTGTGTGCTTTAATTCTGTAACCTGAATAACTATTTCTAAAAGGATAATATGTAATTTATCAACTAGTGATTTCTTACTGTTTATCTTCTTTTCTTGAAATTCTGTAATATTTCTACCTTTTTCCTGTTTTTTTTCTCTTTAAATAAAAAAAAGTTATTAGGGGAGGGCCAGGATTTATCTCAGTGTTGTAAGCACCAGTCTGGCAACTGCGTGCTCATCAGTTCAAACCCTGGTACCAAACATAAAAGATGATATTAGCAAAACAGAGAGCTAGAGAAGATAAATATGATTGTTGTACTGTGTGCCTGTATAAATCCATATATGAAATGCAAAAATGAACTAATAAATGTATTTACAACAATAAAAATCAAGGAAAGGTAAGACAAATAAAACTCTTTAGCAACAGTAAACAAAACAAAAGAGGTAGGAGTAAAATAAATAAAATCAGAAATAAAGGAGGCGATTAGTGTCCCATTTGGCAGCATAGATATAAAATTGAAACTACACAGAGAAGACTACCATGGCCAGTGCACAAGAATGACAGGCAAATTCTTCAAGTGTTCTATATTTTTCAAGTCTAAGAGACCTTAAAGTAAAGTATTTCATGCCCTAAAAGAAAACAAGCTACAACCAATATTTATTTACTGCAAAAAATTATCTTTCTAAGTCCCTGGAGAAATAAGGTACTTCCATGACAAAGAACAAATGAATAAAAGTTCATGATAACCAAACCAGCTCTCCAAAATCCAATGAGATATTTTTACAAAAAAATGAACAAGACCACAGTTCAAGGAACACCAAGAGAAAGAAGCCACCAGGGAGGCCAAGAAAATAAAGCAATTTTATAAAACACAGGAAAGAAAAGACTCAAATTCATACAGTTAGGAATGAAAAACATGAATGGATCCTATAGATCCAATGGATCCAATGGATCTTGTAAAATTCCAGAAAACCGTTAGTGCTAACTTCAAGAATCCTTTTCTTGAAATTATACTATGAAAACATTGTGTCAAAAAAAATTATGCTACTGGCAACAAAATGGAACCAAGGATCAGATCAGACTGGAAGACACAGAAAGAACTCCAAATGCACTAAGCACCTCATATTTCAGAAAGGGCTTGAAATATTGTCTGAAAAAAAACATAGACTTTTTTATGAAATGATGTTGAAAAAACTGATGTTCTACATGTCAAACACTAAAACTAGTCCTATGTCCCTCATCACATATTAAACTAAACTTGCAATGGGTCAGAGATCTAAGCACTAAAACAGGAACACTACACAAACTTCAAGGGAAAATAGTTAGGAATCTTGAAGATTCCTAACAAATATTTCATGTAGGCAAATATTTCATGAACACAACCTCACTCGCATGGGAAATAATAAAGCATCAACAATTTGGATCTTGTCCTCTTAAACAACCTTTGCACCAGTAAAACAAATTATCAACAGAATCAAATGGTAACACAGAGAGTGAGAAAAAATTTGGTCAATTGTCCCTCTCACAACAGGTTAAGAGATAGAATGTATAAAGTATTGAAAAAAACAGACCTCCTAAGTTTAAAGACCCAAAATCCAAAAGTGAGTATTTGAGGTAGACATTTCTCAGAAGAAAGACAAATGACAACATACATATCAAAAAATTTGATATCACTGATCATTTGAGAGATGCAAATTAAGATAATGCTGAGATTCCATCTCACTCCAGAAACAATGGCTATCATCAAGAAGTCAAGAAATAAATACTGGAGGAGACTTGGGGCAAAAAATCCCCACTTCTCCACCTTTGGTAGGAGTGGACACAGCTGAAAACACTAGCAAGTTGGTCTGGAGATTCCTCAAAAAATACTAGAATTACAGGTCCCATTTACTCAGCTATTTTCTATTTTGCTTCTGAGTATCAACCTGTAAGAAGTAAAAAATTTGTACACACTGATATATGCACATCCACGCTCATAACAGCAGTTTGTAATAGTTAAGTCTTAGAAACAACACAAATGCCTATAAACAGGAATGGATACAAAAAGTATTAAATTTTAATATAATGGATTTTTACTATGCCATAAAGCAGGTTAAAGTCCAACTTTTTTTGTAAATGAGTGAAAGTAGTGACTATACTCATAAGCTAAAGAAATCAAAGTGGCACGTGTAAACATCATAAAGTCTCCTTAGTCTAAGAAAATTAAATAAAATCTAAAATAGATGTTCTGACATGGAAAGAAACTGTTCAGCAGCAAATAACAACTGGGATGGGTGAAAGAAGAAAAAAACAAGAGAAAAGAAACAATATATATAAATATAAAAAAGCTAAGATAGTAATTCAACTGACTTATTTTAATTTGTTGAATAAAACTGTTTATGTTTATACTGTTTGATCTATTATGCATGCCAATATCTTGAAATCTGAGTAAGTACTTTGAAGATACCAATATACAATATATTAACCATTGTTAATATTATGTTACCTTGCCTTGAAATCTTATATCATTTGTATTGTTTTTTCTCTTTAAATTAAAAAAATAATACCTATTTTCATGTCTAAAAAGAGAATTGTCTGTCTAAAATATTTCTAACAATGAACCCAAACAATGGATGATCAAAGCAATAGAGGAAGACAATATCCAAAGAGACAAGTGAGTTTAACATTATAACCTGCAAAAATATATAAAATCACTCCAACTGATGCATTGTACATGATAAAACAGAACATATATTTGAATGAATTTTACTTAAAATAGAAAGTAATATATAGTATCAAAAATTTAAGCAATATCTTACTTGTACTTAAGTATTGATACATTTTCTTCATTTTGGAAAAATGATGCAATCAAAGAGACATGTTTTCTTTATATCTTTAATCTTGATTTTACATAGTCCTTACTATGATTGACAAAAGTAAAATCCAAAGTAATTGGAATAAAGTAACACCACCCTAACCATATACAAAGTTTTATGAAAGAAAACTGCTAAGTTACTGGATTTTTCAGAAATTCTTAAGGTTATTAGGAGCAATGCCATTATGATAATAATTTGGCTATCACTTTTTCATGATAAAATTAGTTTCAAATTACTGCTCAAGAATGACAGGATTTGTGGAAAGGAATAACCAGAAAAAGGAAAAAATGGAGTGTAGAATATGTTAACTGTATGTACACAGCTTACCTGAAAAAAAAATTCCACTATTACATAATATTAATGTGCAGTAACCAAATATAATAAAATTTAAAAAGAATGAAAACTTTAAGTAGCATAAAATAAAGTCAGTTGTAAAATTAATGTATGATGAAAATGTGTGAAGCCTCCACTTAGAGAGGATGGCATTAAACAGAATGATGATTTCTCAGCATTGTAAATAAAGCATGCTGAATAATTTGAAATATTACAAAGTCCACAGCCATATGACCATGAATGACCCCATAGTATTTTGAAGTAGTCACAGAGTAGATGATGCATATATAGGCCAATAAGAGATATAAGAAAGTAACAATATATACTTATGACATTATATAGAGGTTAAAATACTGGGAATTAAAATATTGAATGTACATATTTTAACCACAAGTAAATTTTGTGGTATTGGAAATAGTGCTGGAGTGAGAAGTTGCCTCCTCCCAGTGGACATCAATCATCTCTTACTGTCTCAGTGACCTTCTTTATTATTCCACTTTGATGCACTCAGACATGAAACAAATCTCCCCCCAGATGCAAACTCAGTCTTCTAATGAATTTATGAGTGTGACAAAATAAGAGTTCCAAGTATTGGTTGGAGGACATACATTTTCCCCAGTGGAGTGGCATCAAAAAGTAAACTTTAGGATTGAGAAAGTTGTTGAAAGTTTCACACAGCAGATGAAAATTGCCACATCCCCAGCATCAGCCTAAACATGTAACCTGACCCTAGTGAATACATGCAGATGCTTTCCCACTGGAGATGAGGTTTCCTTCTGCACTCATAGTGTATTTTAATTATATCTCTCTTTTATCAGCTCATGCACCATGTAACACAGTACAGGGATCAGGCCTAATGGTGATCCACCCACTTTGCTGTGGAAGTAATTTTGCATTTTAGAGTTGCTTGACACAATTTAGAGGTTAACACTACTACAAAATATGTCATTCTACATTTTTAGAAAAGATTCATTGATATAATATTACCAATAATGCTGCACACCCAAAAATAGGTACTTCTAAAATTAAGATATGTAAGTCTATCCCTTAGGATCACTCATCCCTGAATAATTCATATATGATAACTTTTTCTTTGAAACTTTATGTAACTTTTTTCAAAAAAGTTAATTTCATATGTGTGTTTTTCATTAATATTTCTTTTGTACATACACATGGAATACAGTGATATATTTCAATACACATGTGCAAAATGTTCTGATCAGATAAGCATTATTTTATTTTATTTTATTATTTTATTTTATTTTTTTGGTACCAGGGATTGAACTCATGACTTTGCATTTGCCAAGCAGGCACTTATGCCATTGAGCTAAAGCCCTGGCCCAGATAAGCATAATTGGCTCAAGCATCACTTCACACATGTTCCTTTGCCTTTTGCTAGGACATTTAGAAACCTTCCAAACATGTGTCTGGTAATATAAATTTAACTCTATTCCACCATATATTTCTTGCTGGGCTAAAGAACATAGAAGTGTTCCTTCCTAACATATAGCACCACTGCACAAATGAATCATTCATTCTCTCCTCCCTGCATTCCATGCACTGCTTATCAATGTTGTTAACTCTGCTTGTATGAAATCAACCTTTAAAAAATATATACATGGAGAATCAAGGTACCGATGCCATGCTCCACAGGTATATCCTAGTCCAGAGTTTCTGAACTCCACCCAACCAAGTGTAAGGCTCTGGCATATAGTTAAGTAAGCACATGGAGTGAAGTATTTCAAGTCCTGAAAGAAAATAACACCCAACCCAGATCAATGTACCCTGTAAAACTATCAAAATTGAGTGAGAAATAAAATATTTCTATGACAACTACTCAAGGAATTCATGTCCACCAAGCAGGACAAGCAATTAAATGGAGAGGAAAAGTAGAGAAACAACAGAAGCAATCTTTTGGAAGAAAAAGGATGTAGAAATCTTGATCACAAAGAAGTAAACAGAGATTTCTTGAAAAAAAAAATCAAACTGCACCAGAAATATTTCCCAGAATCAACAACTGGGAATCTCATCCTATTAAAAAATTTTTACATGTCAAAAGAAATCTCCAACAGAGTGAAAAGAAAACCCAGGAATTAGAAAAAAAATTAGTAAGCTGTTCCTCAGACAAAGGACTTCTCTCCAGAATATATAAAGAATTTTTAAAAATCAGTCCTGAAATTTTAAAAATCCAATCCAAACATGGGCATCTGAAATGAATACACACTTCTCAGATGAAGAAGTAGAAATGGCAAATAAATATATGAAAAAATGTAAGCATCATTCAGAGAGATAAAAATTACAAAAACATTGGGATTCCTCCCCACTCCAAAAAGACTGCCTAGGATCAGGAAATCAACCAATAACAAATGCTGGAGAGAATGTGCTGTAGAAGGAATGTTTCTGACCTGCTGATGGGAATATTAACTGGTGTAACCACTGTGGAATTTGTTGAGGCGGGTCCTCAAGAAGTTAGGATTAAAAATTTCATTTGACATGGTTATCTTGCTTCTGGGCACATCCATGGAAGAATTAACATGTGATACCACAGAAACATATGTGCACAAATGGTTATAGTAGCACAGTTTGCAATAGACAAATCTTGGAAACAACCCCAATGTCCTTCAACTGAAGAATGGATAAAAAGGTGTGGTATTTTTATACAATGGAGTACTACTCAGCTACATAGAAAAATTGAATTGAGGCTTCTATAGGTAAATGGATGCACCTTAAGACCTTACTCATAAGTGCAATAAATCAGACTCACATGTACAAATACCATATTAGCTTCCTAGTGTAAGAAACTGAAACAGTAAATAAGATCCAAAATTTTCAATAAATATTGTGAAAGGGGTTCCAGAGGTTCTGCAGACTTGAATGGACTGTACCAGGCAACCTTCATTCAACCAGGGAAGCCAGGTCTGCCAAAAGGTGAGCCAAGCCAGCAATACACCACAGGGTGAGTTGCAGCTGGACAGGGCAGGCCTGGAAAAGTTTGGGACCATCAATTCCCATGGCTGGGTTCCAAACAGCCCTATTAGGACACTGGACTAGGTTCCAGAGGATCCACGGGCTTGAATGGACCGTGCCCAACAACCTTCATTAAACTAGGGAAGCCAGGACTGTCGAAGGGGGAGCCAAGCTGGCACCACTCCATGAGGTGAGTTGCAGCAGGCCAGGGCAGGCCCAGAAAAGTGGGGACCATTAATCCCAGTGGCTAGGTGCCTGCCTAGCTCCCTTAGGTCATTGGACTAGGCCCCAGAGGTTCCAGTGGCTTAGTAGACTGTGCCCAGTGACCTTCATTCAACCAAGGCAGTGAGGCCCACCACACAAGGGGCACCAAAGCCAAGTGAGCCCCAGTAGCATGGGGCTGAGGAGGTGATTTCCAACACATGCAGGGAAAGCTTTGGAAAATCGCTGGAAAGACAGAAATATGGGAAAATGACAAAACAAAAGACCAAAATTCAATCTCAAAACTCCAGCCCATCCCAAGAAAACCTAGCAGCCATGTACACAGAAGAAAATACTACACATACACCTGAAATTCATGAAATGATATCAACTGAAATAAAGAAGCAAGTATGGGAAGCTATGAGGGAACTCAAATCAGAAATATTCTCCCAGGTAAAAGAAGAAATGATAAAACTAGTGAAAGAAATACTGAATGCATCCAATGAAGACACAGCTAAACAATTAGAGGAACAAAGCAAAATGATGGAATCCCTGAATGAACAGTTTAAGAGACAAACAGAATGCATTAAGCAGATTCAAAGAGATATACAGGAAATAAAAAACTCTAATGAAACTTGCAAAAACCACCTCAATGAAAGCAAAGACAGAATCTCAGACCTCGAAGATAAGATTGCAGCTAGTGAACAAAAAAGGAAAGATCTTCTAACAATAACAAGAAATCAGGAAATAACAATTCAACAGCTGCAAGATGATGCAAAGAAAAACAATATAAGATTAATAGGGATAAAAGAAAAAGATGGAAAAAACACAAATGATATCAAGAGGCAATTTACAGAAATAATACCTGAAAACTTCCCAAAAATGAGCATAGAAACTGACATACGGACTAGTGAGGCATATAGAACTCCAAATAGCTATAACCAAAACAAAACTACAACCAGACATATAGTAATCACCATCCCAGAAATCCAACATAAGAACAGAATATTGAAAGCTGTCAGAGAGAAAAGACAGGTCACCTATAAAGGAAAACCTATCAGAACCACAGCAGACTTCTCAACACAAACAATGAAGTCAAGAAGAACATGGAGTGAAGTGTTTTAGATCCTTAAAGAAAACGACTTCCAACCCAGACTGATGTACCCTGCAAAACTGTCCTTCAAAATGGATGGAGAAATAAGATACTTCCATGACAAAGAACAGCTAAAAAACTTCATGATCACCAAACCAAACCTACAAAGAATACTGAAAGACATTCTAGATAAAAATAGGAAAAGACCACTAAGCAGGACAGACAATTAAATAGAATGGAAAGCTAAGATACAACAGCAGAAGGATAACATGTCAACAATAAACCAATATATGACAGTTATAACCATTAATGGAAATGGCCTCAATTCACTACTTAAAAGAAACAGACTGGCAGGCCAGATCAAGAAACAACATCCAACCATATGCTGTCTACAAGAAATGCATCTGACCCAAAAGGAAACCCATAGACTGAAAGTCCAAGGATGAAAAACAATATGCCATGCAACAGGGACACAAAAAAAAAGCGGGGGTAGCTATTCTGTTTGCAGACCATGTGAACTTCTAGCCAAGAATGGTCCAAAGAGATAAAGAAGGTCACTACATACTATTTAGGGGAAAACTGCAAGAGGAACAGATAACAATCTTAAATATATATGCACCAAATTCCAGAGCACCCAACTACACAAAGCAAGTATTAACAGAAATGAAATATCAAATAGGCAATAACACAATTATAACAGGAGAACTTAACACACCATTGACACAAAGGGATAGATCAACTAGACAGAAAATCAGCAAAGAAATAACAGAACTGAATCATACTTGTGAACAAATGGATTTGATAGACATATACAGAGTGTTCCATCCAACAACATCAGAATATACATTCTTCTCTTGAGCACATGGGACATTCTCTAAAATAGATCATATACTAATCCACAGAACATGTTTAAGTAAATGCAAAAGAATTGAAATTTTCCCATGCATGTTATCGGAACATAGCACCAGGTAACTGGAAATAAATTATAAAAGTAACTGAAAAAAAACCCACAAACACATGGAAATTAAATAATACACTCTTGAGCAATCAGTGGGTCACAGAGTAAATTAAAGAAGAAATTAAACAATATCTACAAGCAAATGAAAATACAAATACAACTTACCACTACCTGTGAGATGCAATGAAAGTGGTCCTCAGAGGAAAATTTATTGCACTGAGTTCCCACATTACGAAAACAGAACAAAAAAAAAATAAGCAACCTGATATTACACCTCAAACAGCTAGAAAAAGGAGAGCAAGCCAAGCCCAAAGCCAAAAGAAGGGAGGAAATTATAAAGATCAGAGCAAAAATTAATGCAATAGAGACTAAGAAAAAAATTCAAGGAATCAATGAATCAAAGAGTTGGTTCTTTGAAAGAATAAATAAAATTCACAAGCCCCTAGCCAACCTAATTTTAAAAAGGAAAGAAAAGACTCAAATTCATGCAATACAGCATGAAAACAGAGAAATCACTACCGACCCTGAGGAAATACAGAAGATCATCAACAACTATTTCAAAAACCTCTACTCTCATAGGTTCGATAACACGGAAGAAATGGACAGATTCCTAGACACATATGAACGACCAAAGCTGGATCAAGAAGATGTAAAACTGCTGAATAACCATATTTCTATTAATGAAATTGAAAATGTAATCAAGTCCCTACCAACAAAGAAGAACCCAGGCCCAGACGGATTCACTGCGGAAGTCTACAAGAAATACAAAGAAGACTTACTGCTGACACTCCTCAAACTCCTTAATGAAATTGAAAGGGAAGCAATTTTCCCTAAGTCATTCCTGGAAGCAAATATCACTCTAGTACCAAAACCTGAGAAAGACCCAACTGAAAAAGGGAACTACAGGCCAATCTCCCTAATGCACATAGATACAAAAATTCTCAATAAAATATTGGCAAACAGGATGCAGCAATACATCAAGAAGATTATAAACTATGACCAAGTGGGATTCATCCCAGGCATGCAGGGATAGTTCAACATATGTAAATCAATAAATGTAATCCACCATATCAATAGAGCCAAAGGCAAGAATCACATGATCATTTCTACAGATGCAGAAAAAGCTTTTGATAAGATGCAACACCCATTCATTATAAGAACCTTACAGAGAATTGGAATAGATGGTCTTTACTTCAATATGATAAAGGCCATCTACAACAAACCTACAGCCAGTGTCATATTAAGTGGCCAAAAACTGAAAGCCTTTACATTGAAATCAGGCAGAAGACAAGGATGTCCCTTATCACTGCTCCTATTCAATATGTACTGGAAATACTAGCCAGAGCATTTAGACAAGAGAGAGAAATAAAAGGAGTAAAGATAGGAAGAGAAGAACTTAAATTATCATTATTTGCAGATCACATGATACTATACATAGAAGACACCCAAACTCCATTGAAAGTCTCCTAGATATAATAAATAAATTCAGCAATGTAGCTGGACACAAAGTCAATACTCAAAAATCAACAGCATTCTTATACACTAACAACAAAATTACCAAGAGAGAAATAAGAGAAACCACACCCTTCACACTAGCATCCAAAAAAATGAAATACTTGAAATTAATCTAATGAAAGATGTAAAAGAGTTGTACAGGGAAAATTATAATACCCTGAAAAAAGAAATTGAAGAGGACCTCAGAAAATGGAAAGACATCCCTTGTTCATGCATAGGAAGAATAAATACTGTAAAAATAGCCATTCTCCCAAATTTGTTGTACACATTCAATGCAATCCTAATGAAAATACCACTAACATACCTCATAGATCTAGAGAATTGACTCCTAAAATTCATCTGGAACCAGAAGAGACCTAGTATAACAAAGGCAATTCTAAGCAGCAAAGCCAAGGCAGGAGGCATAACAATCCCTGACTTGAAATTATACTACAAAGGTACTATAATAAAATCAACATGGTATTGGATTAAAAACAGACCTGAAGATCAATGGAATAGACTAGAAGATACAACTATGAACACACGCAACCACCTTATCTTTGATAAAGGGGCCAAGCATGTTCACTGGAATAACAACAGTCTCTTTAATAAATGGTGCTGGAATAATTGGCTATCCATGTGCTGTAAACTAAAATTAGACCCATGCCTATCACCATGTACTAAACTAAAATCCAAATGGATCAAAGATCTAAATATTAAGAGAGAAACACTAAATCTGTTGGAAAACAAAGTAGGTAAAAATCTTGAAGATATTGGGGTAGGTAGAGAATTCATGAACAAGAACCAAACTGCACCGGAAATACTTCCCAGAATCAATAACTGTGATCACATCTGATTAAAGAGTTTCTGCATGTTGAAAGAAATCTCCAGCAGAGTGAAAAGAAAACCTACAAACTTGGAAAAAAGTCTTAGTGAACTGTCCCTCAGACAAAGGACTTCTGTCTAGAACCTATAAAGAATTTTAAAAAAATCAGACCCCTGAAATTGAAAGACTCAATCCAAAAATGGGTATCCGAGATGAACACACAGTTCTCAGGTGAAGAAATAAAAATGGCAAATAAATACATGAAAAATGTTATCATCATTGGCCATTAGAGAAATGCAAATTAAAACCACACTGAGATACCATCTCACTCCAGAAAGAATGGCCAGGATCAACAAAACTATCAACAACAAATGCTGGAGAGGCTGTGGGGAAAAAGGAACCCTTCTGTACTGTTAGTGGGAGTGTAGACTGGTGCAACCACTGTGGAGGTCAATCTGGAGATTCCTCAAAAAGCTAAGGTTGGAGGTCCCATTTGACCCAGCTATTCCACTCTTAGGCATATTTCCAGAATATCTGAAAACATCTTGCCACAGTGATATATGTGCACCCATGTTTATAGCGGCACAATTTGTAATAACCAGATCTTGGAAACAACATAAGTGCCCATTGGTCTTTTCCTATGTGTATCTAGAATGTCTTTCAGTATTCTTTGTAGGTTTAGTTTGGTGATCATGAAGTTCTTCCGCTGTTTTTTGTCATGGAAGTATCTTATTTCTCCATCCATTTTGAAGGACAGTTTTGCAGGGTACATCAGTCTGGGTTGGAAGTCGTTTTCTTTAAGGATCTGAAACACTTCACTCCATGCTCTTCTTGACTTCATTGTTTGTGTTGAGAAGTCTGCTGTGGTTCTGATAGGTTTTCCTTTATAGGTGACCTGTCTTTTCTCTCTGACAGCTTTCAATATTCTGTTCTTATGTTGGATTTCTGGGATGGTGATTACTATATGTCTGGTTGTAGTTTTGTTTTGGTTATAGCTATTTGGAGTTCTACATGCTTCACTAATCTGTATGTCAGTTTCCATTCTAATGTTTGGGAAGTTTTCAGCCATTACTTCTGTAAATCACCTCTTGATATCATTTGTGTTTTCTCCTTCTTTTTCTTTTATCCCTATTAATCTTATATTGTTTTTCTTTGCATCATCTTGCAGCTATTTAATGTTATTTCCTGATTTCTTGTTATTGTTAGAAGATCTTTCCTTTCTTGTTCACTAGCTGCAATCTTATCTTCGAGGTCTGAGATTCTGTCTTTACTTTCGTTGAGGTGGTTTTTGCAAATTTCATTAGTTTTTTATTTCCTGTATATCTCTTTGAATCTGCTTAATGCATTCTGTTTGTCTCTTAAACTGTTCATTCAGAGATTCCATCATTTTGCTTTGTTCCTCTAATTGTTTAGCTGTGTCTTCATTGGATGCATTCAGTATTTCTTTCACTAGTTTTATCATTTCTTCTTTTACCTGGGAGAATATTTCTGATTTGAGTTCCCTCATAGCTTCCCATACTTGCTTCTTTATTTCAGTTGATATCATTTCATGAATTTCAGGTGTATGTGTAGTATTTTCTTCTGTGTACATGACTCCTAGATTTTCTTGGGTTGGGTTGGAGTTTTGAGATTGCATTTTGGTCTTTGGGTTTGTCATTTTCCTATATTTCTGTTTCCAATGATTTTCCAAAGCTTTCTCTCATGATGTGGCACCGGCTTGCCTTCCCCTTCAGCAGGCCTGCTTCCCTAGTTGAATGAAAGTCGCTGGGCACAGTCCACTCAAGCCCACGGAACCTCTGGAGCCTAGTCCAATGACCTAAAGGGATTGGGCAGGCACTCAGTTGCTGGGATGGATCACCCAAATCTTTTCCCAGCCTGCCCTGGTGAGCTGCAACTCACCTCATGGTGCGACGCTGGCTTGGCTCCATGGTGGGCCTTTTTGTCAAAGATTAAGGTGGTTGAGTGTGTTGGTAGTTGTGTCTGTATCTTCTAATCCATTCCACTGGTCCTCAGATCTGTTTCTTTGCCAGTGTCATGATGATTTTATCACAGGAACTTTGAAGTATAATTTCAAGTCAGGGATTGTGATGCCTCCTACCTTGCCTTTGTTGTCCAGAATTGCCTTTGGTATCCTATGTCCTTTAGACATCCTTTAGCTTTGAAGCATTGTGAATGGTTCCCCACACCATAGCAATGTCTCATGCAACTCTATATCAAGGAACTACACTGTGAAGGCCCAAAGGCCAGTGGTGGAAGCTAGAGAGTTTGTGCCAGCTGATTGAAGAATCTGTGCCAGCAAGCTGAGGGATCTGCACTGGAGCCAAGAATCCATGCTCAAAATAATGACCAGAGCTCCCCAGAAAAGAACCACAGCCATCTTCACTGACAGGAATGATGACAACTGCTCCCGTGATGAGAACAGCAGAGTCCATATCAGAAAAGCCAGTGTGACAAGCTTTTCAAGGAAAATCAACTGCACACAATCTTCCTCTCCAGTTATCTATTTATATATTTGGCAACAATCCTCAGTTAGCCTTCTATACCCAGGACCACACTCTTTCAGTTCAGCTGGTGACTATTACAAGGCGACCATTAGTGAATCCACCACACAGACCAAAGAATTTCATCTTTTTCTTTTAATAATTTAATCAGCAACTCTGAAGAAATGATAGCATTTACACTCAGGGTTTATCTGAAAGCTGCATTTTATTTCTTGTCATTTTTTAGTTCTTGTGTTCATTTTGAGTAATTTACATTCAGTTTCTCCTTATCCATCTTACAGTTTGCATGATTTACCACAAGTATCATGTTTATTCTTTTCTGCTTCTCATTCATCTATTCTTCCATGAAAATTATACTTTCACTGTGCTCTTTTCACTGCATTTATCTTTCTCTTCCATCTAAATATGGAATACATTTTAATATCTTCTCTAATTTACATTTAGTTGGTGTGAATTCTTTCAGTTTAGATGTTTGTTGAGAATCCTTTTTTCTGTGATTACAATGCTTAATTTAATATACATGGTTGCATATTTCCACATTTTTCATATTTGCATTCAATGAATAAAATACATCACTTCCTGGTATTCTGACCCATAAGATTTCTGCTCTGAAATCTGCTGTTATTCAGATGGAGTTTCATGAATTAGTGGGGTGTTTTACTCTGCTGTAGCTTTTCATTAGCTTTTCATATTCTTTCTTGATTTTGTAGTTCTGGCAGATTAACTACAATAATTTTCCAGAGAGTCTTTTTTGGTCATGTATGTTGGGTCCCCCTATACCTGGATGGCATTTTTCCCCTTAATCTGAGTGTTTTTCTATTATTTCATTGACATTATCCATGTCTTTATACTGTAACTTACTCCTTCATATAAGACTATGATTCGTAAAGTTGATATTTATTAATGTGCTATAGATCTTTGGTGCTCTATTCACGCTTTCTCACTTGCATTAATTGCTGTCTCTATGTAATAGTTTGTCTGACATGTATCCCAGCCCATATACACTTTCTTCCACTTGATTTCATCTCATTGTGTGGATTTTGGCTAGGTTTTTTCTGAGATTTAATGTGTTGTTTTTGCAAGATTTTGCTTTTTCTGTGTGTCTATCACTTGATTTTATTGTTCTTGGTATGTTTTATTATATGTCATAATTAGCTTTCTTTGTTTCAACTTTCAATTTATTGATCATTTTTAAAACAAATCTGCTTTGGGGTTTTATTTTCAAGAGAAAAAAGAAAATAAAACAAAATTTCAAAACAAGGTAATAGGAGAGTGACAATTGTTAATACATTGCATATTGTTATCTTCAAAGTAGTTACTCAGAGTACAAGATATAGGCATGAAAAATGATACAAATAAAATTAGCACAAAGCTCTTTTTGCTGGACTAAAAGAAGCTAGTAGTATAATTCTCTTAACCTACTTGTATATATATTTTTTTTCCTTTTCCTTTCCTTATTTCTCTTTTCCCCAGTCCCATTTACTCTTTTCTTTTCAAACATTCCTCCCCATTTCATATTATCTATTGTACATTTTGGATCCTATTTACTCTTTGAAACTCTCAAGCTAGGAAGACAATATGATGTTTACACATGTGAGTGTGATTCATTTCAATTATGAGTATGGCCTCAAGTTGCATTCATTTATCTATAAAAGTAGCAAGTTCATTCTTCTTTATGACTTGGTAGTACTCCATTTTATAAAAAAAATGCCACATCTTTTTTACCCATTCCTCAGTTGATGGGCATTTGAGTTTATTCCAAGATTTTGGTATTGTAAACTGTGCTACTACAAACATGGGTGCCCATATACTTCTTTGGTATGATGTTTTTGATTCTTCTGGGAATTCTTCCCAGAAGAGGAATAACTGGGTCAAATGAGACCTTTAAACCTAACTTTTTGAGGAATCTCCACAACAATTTCCATAATGGTTGAACCAGTCTACACCAACAGTGGAGAAGAGTTCCTTTTCATCACACTCCCTCCAGCATTTATTATTGGGTGACTTCTTGAGATAGCTATTTTTTCTGCTGTGAGATGAAATGTCATTGTTGTTTTAATTTGTGTCACTCAAATGACCAATGATGTTGAACTTTTATTTATATATTTACTTGCCATATGTATTTCATGTGGGAAGTGTGTAGGGTACCTGATTTTTTTCATTTCTTTCTATGTTTGTGATATAAGTCTTTTGATGACACTTTTACAAAAAAATTTTGCCCCTCTCTGAACTGTTTTTTCACTTTGTCTTGATTGTTTTTGTTTTGTTTGGAGGATTTTTTGTTTTGTTTTGTTTGAGTTTTTTTTTCAATACCATGCTGATTTTTTTCACAGTACCTTACAGTATAATTTCAAGACAAGGACTGTAATGCTCCCTGACTTCTCTTTCTTGTCCAGACTTGCTTTTGCTAGTCTAGGTTTTTCTGGTTCCAAATGAATTTTAGGAGTGTTCTTTGTGGTTCTGTGAGACTTGTAAATGGTATTTTGATTGGCATTACATTAGACCTGTATAGCAGTTTTGGGAATATGGCCATTTTCACTATGTTGGTTCTTCCTACCCGTGCACAAGGGATATCTTTCTATTTTTCTGATATGCCCTTCAGTTGCCTTTGTCAGGGTATTGTAATTTTCACTGTATACATCTTTTATGTGTTTTCATTGATTCCCATAAACGTTATAATAGTTTATAATCTCATGAACAATGTAGACATGATTTTCCCCAAACCATTGTTGAATTTGTCCTTTTTTGAGCTGTTGACAACATCAGGTTTTTAGTGGAATGCAGTGGAATCTCAGTGTTATTGATTTTCATGTTTCCCCTGGCCAGAGATGTTAAGTATTTTTGTGCACCTATTGGCCATTTGATTTCACTTTTGAGAAATGTCTATTTGTTACAATTGCTCATTTTTGAATTTTGTCTATAATTTGGGGAATTCTAATTTTTGAGTTTTTCATAAACTGGAAATATTACGCTGTTCAAGAAGTAGTTGATAATTTTCTTCTTTTCTGTAACTCTTTAGTCTCCTGTTTGTTTATTTTGTTTTGGCTTGGTTTTGTTTTTTGATGTGTAAAATATTCAACTTGAAGTAAACACATTTGCAGCTTCTTGCTTTATTTCTTTTGAAATTTGGCTTCTGTTCACATATTTTATTCATGCCTACACTATTTTAATATTTAAAATGTTCATGTTAAAATTGTAAGATTTTTGATCCTTATTTAGTAATGTGACATATGTGGGTTTAGCTTTGCTCTTCTCCACAAGGATGCCCAGTTTTCCTAGGACGGGTGTCAAAAAGGCAATCTTAAAGCAGCGCATGATTTGGGCCCACTTCTAAATCAATCTAAATTGTTGGATTGTTGAACAGATCTGTTTGCACTCTTACTGCTTTAGTGCCTATTTTGTGTGCTTTAATCCTGTAACTTGAATAATTATTTCTAAAAGAACAATGTGCAATGTATCAACTAGTGATTTCTTACTATTTATCTTCTTTTCTTGAAATTCTGTAATATTTCTACCTTTTTCCTGTTTTTTTTTCTCTTTAAATAAAAAAAATCAATCTAACAGTGGAAGGTTCCAGGTGTTGTTTCAGCATCTACAAAGATACTTCTTCACTCAGCATTTCTATCTCAAGAAATCAACCAATAATAAGCAGGCCAGTGCTTTTTTTTTTTTCTTTAAGGAATGGGATCTTAGTAACATGACCTAGAATTCATGTTTTTAATGCCTCCAAAAGGAATTGTGGGGATGTTTTTCTTCTGTAGAGCGTTAATGGTATTTTGATGGGAATTGATTTAAATCCATATATTCTGTGGGGATTTTTCAATTTCTTCTGTTTTTAAGATTCATTTCACTTGTATAACAGTTCACAAAATATTATCTACATTTTGCTGAATAATATATATTTTTTCAATATTGTGATGTCTTATCTGTCACAAAATCACATAAAGTTTACCTTTATTCCCAAACCTACCCAATTTTTTCCCAATAACTATTATCAATTTCTCACTGTAGGTAGACCATATCAACCACAGTGCAAAAGAATGTATGTGATGTACAGCTCTGTTGGAGAGAACAATAGATATTATGGTAGCCATTGTTGATTTTGCTATTATCTGAAATAGCAAAATTGTTTCAAGGCCTGCAATGCCTTTATTATCTGGTTTTGATCCATTTTATACTATTTTGTTTTGTATGAATTCATTGTGTGTGAAGATATAGACAACTCTTTAGAAGAAAGAGCCATTCTGTTAGCCACTGTTGATCTCCTGTTGTCTTACTTTGAAATCTGTGTCACTTACATTGTGTTTTCCTGATCTGCTTTGTTCTGTTTCACTTTACTCTCTTTAAAATAAAAAAAATTGTTCAAAAAAAGAGAAAATATGTGATGATTCAAATTTAATTCTCACCAGTTTCCACAGGACTTTATAAAACACTCAGTAAAACAGATTAAGGACTTCACATTAGGGAAAGACAATAATGAAGTAGCATAGTGCTATGCAATGAATTCTGCAAGGAAAAAAACAATATATATATATATCCCAGACCAAGAAAAATATTTTTAAATAAACAGACTGAAATCTACAGAAAGTGTCTTAACCTTTCAGATAAGAATTGCTGATGAGAAGAAACTATTTTAATTGAAAGTATTACAGGCTTTGTCTGAAAATTGATCAGTAAGACATGTGAAGGTTTATCATAGGACACAGATTCATGCAGACATTATGAGAAACACAATTTTATTTTATTATGTGTTATGGAATGAATCTGGCACTCCTCCAACATAACAATCACATTCATTTTTACAAGTATTTACATATATATACTGTTATTTTTGCATTACCCAAACATCCTATACCAACTTTTCATTATTATGCTGTATTTTTCATGCACAGATTTTTGTACAATGTCCAAAATATTGTGTGGAGTATAGGATGAGCACTGTATATTTGTGGAATGCACAAATACAATTTCTTAGTCTGCAGAAGTTTGGTACAAGCATAACGTAATTCCCAAAAGGATTTTTGAGTGAGATGATTACTGAGAGAAGAGAAACTTAGATAAACTAATGGTAATACAAAGCACCAGTATGTGTTTTTCTAAAAATATTATGTTTCAACATTTAACAATTCACATATAATATATTTACATTTGTTTAAAGTAAGATTAATTCTGGTTGCTTCTTACATTTTTTAAAGAATTCAAAACACAACCATGTTCCAGTGGCACATATTTTATCTCATATGAATCACTGGAGACAGTCCTCTGGTGCAAAACAAAAAAATATGTATGCTGTCAATTTATCCACTGAACACAGTGTAAGGACAGATAAATCTAATCCCTGTAAAGGAGAAAAATTTGGAAAATAATTTATTGTTTCTCATCCAAATGAAAGGACCGATGGTTGGATAACATGATGATAGCACTGCACTAATTCCCTCTAAAGCAGGAATTTTCTCATATGTAGAAATGGAATAAAAAGTGAAAAAATTGTTTGAGCAATAAAAGAAAACAAAGCAACTCAATAACAAAACAATGTTTTGAGTTGCTTTGATTTCTGCATGTGTCTGGGAAGAGCATCTATGGACATACTTGGCTCTCCTGTGGTGTCTGTAGAGGAGACCCACCATGTAGAGGCTGGTGCAGAGCATGAGTGTCAAAAACACGAAATCAAAGGCCAATATGGCACCTACATAGAACCACGAAGACATGGTTGTCATCCGTCCAGTTTGGCAATAAATATGGGAATACCCACAACCAACAAGAGAATAATTTCCAGTTGCTCTTACATATGGAATAACATTGCTATAAAACAGCAAGTTGCTGATCCAGAAGATAAGCAGAGAAGGTATAATCATTGCAGAGAGTTTAGATTTGAACCATGCCAACTTGGAATTAACAGGGCTGATAGTGATGGCTTGAAATGTACTCAGAAGTGTGGTAACACAGATAGAAACACCCCGGGTAACTCTGTATGCATACAAAATTACCTTACAACCAGCATCATCCAGAAAGTCTCTTACTCCAAAAGATGCATTGATATATGGTATAAGTGTGACTATGATGCTCAAACAGTTCACCACTGTCAGGTGAATCATAATGGAATCTATGTGCCTCACAAGATGTGGTTGAGTTAAGAAGGTATACATTGTTGCCACAAAGACCACCGAGTTCACCACGACACCAATACACAGCTGAGATATGAGGAAAAAGCCAAAATGTATTGCACTGGATAACATTTTATAAATGATATATTGATAGTTTAATTAAATGAGGCAAGCCTAAGATGAAAACAAATATTTCATAAATTTAAAAAAAAATTCTGCTTGTCCAAAATAAAGAGATGACAAGAACCAAGGAAGTGGAACTCATGCACATTGCAGGGGAATTAGTGGACATGTATTGATGCAGGAAAGGAGGATAAAAATAAAATTGATAAGTGATATGCCTAAGTCCCAAGAGGAAAATAAATTTACATATTACTAAGGTGTGTAAGAAAAATAGAGTATCAAAATGATGTCTCTGGGGCATTAAAAACAAAAATAGTTCAGAGATAATGGTATATCCAACTTCCCAAGCAGATGTGGCTATATCAGTAACTGGATGCCTTGGGATTCTACAGAATCTTACAGCACAGAACTAAGTATTGTGGACAGAGAGGAATCTGTGGATACACCCTCCATCCTACAAAACTAAAAGCAAGGCCTGTTGGCCATGAGATAGGCAACTTTGCCTGTTTTGAGGAATTTGTCTTCAGAGTATTGAAATGAATTTCACCTGTAAACTCATTTCAAAATTCTAAGCTCTCTAAAAGGAACTATTTTTCTAATACGTAGAAAGTTAAATGCACACTCCACTTTGTTTTCAATTTTGATTGGCACCCAATGCTTCCAACTCAGTAATCATTAAGTACTGATCTAAAAATGGAGTTTGCCAGGGGTAATTGTTACCAACCCTCCTAACGCATGTTTTGAGACATATTTGTTTCTTATAACTTGTTGTAAAATTCCTGATATACAGAAGTTAGAGACAAAAATGCCTGTTAAATATCCCACAGTGATGAATATTCCACAAGGCAACTGAAACAAAACAAATTAACACTCACAACATGGATAATAAACTAAGACTAACAACTATTTTGATACCAAGTTGACCCAAATATTTGTCTGAACATTACATTATGCTTTTGATAGAAAAGAGATTGACTAGATTGTTAAATGCAGTAATAAAGGAAACAATACAAATTCTATTCAGGTTGATGATGAAAATTCTAAGGGCAATGTTTCATCTCCCCTTTGTACTTTGAATTAATTTTCTTCTGTATCATCCTTCCATTGAATAGGTCTTTCTTCTGCAGAAATGTCACCTTCCATCCCTTTTGTGATTTAGGGGAATTCTATATGCCTTTATACTGAAAAAGTTTACAAAAGTACTCTAAACTAACTATACAAAATTTTCTGTGATTCACCACAACTTTATAGTTTTACTTCCAAACATAATGTAGAATAAATATATTCATGTTATTTAGTGATATGTATACATATAAATTATTTCTTGAACCAGGCTATTTAAATATGTGATCCCTCCACGGTGTCATTGGTTCCTTGTAGAAAATTTGTAATTTGGTATTAGCAGTAATGTTCCTTGAATTTGTGGTACCTGTGTGAGAGACCCATCTTTTTCAGTTTTTAAAGCATATTTTCTCTTTTTTCATATGATTTAACTGTTTCAGATTGACATCTGTGGTTGCTCAGGTTTTGCTAAGAGGTGGCTTTGCAGCATCTTTCTGTAGTCAGGATTATTTGTTCAGGTATCTCCATTCCTTTTTTCCCACTTTTTTTCCTCAGGAAACAGAGCTCTTTCACCATTCATTTTCAAAAGAATTGCCCATTGAATCTGACCAGCAAGTGAAGAATGAACAACGCATGGTCTTTTAGGGACTTTAGGGTAGGAGGGTGACTGAGTAACAGAATATGAAGATCCTTGCACCTGAAGGAAAAGTAAGGGACAAAAGTGCTAACCCCAGAAGGGTAGGCAGCAGACCCCACAACTGCCACACATGGCATCGTCAGAATGAATGTGGGCTTGCTAGATGATTAAGAGGAGACAAAATATCAGCCAACAAATAAATAGTCCAGACATTTGCAGAAGTAGGAATCTCTGACCTCTAATGACTGCTTTTCTAAAAAGGTTTTGAATGTGCCAGGATTACCTAGGAGGCAAAATTGTTTTTATAGTCACAACTGCTGTGGTCATGTCAAGCTGTACACTACATATACTGATCTCCTTTTATTAACTAATTCATATAATCAAATCACATTTCCAAGTATTAAGGTGTAACTAACCCTAGAGAACAGAAACCAAACAAAAAACTTGACTCTACAAAATGTGCACTATATTCTACCACTGTATCTTTCAATTGTTCATTCATTCATCTTATATCTTGATATGTTGTAGACTGCATCCTGTTGCATGAAATTTGTCCTAACTATATGATTTGTAAAATACTTGTTAAATATCTAAAGGGAAAAAAGATAACATCATACCTCTAAGATAAGATGTTTGAGGGAGAGATAGAATAATAGCAGGAATAATATGCATTGAGGGAAAAAGAGAGGATTTGTCTTTTTACAATATAGCAGTCTAATTATTTCCTTTTTACATATTCCAGATATAGCTAACACTTGGAAGCAGCCTATATATGTATACAAAAGATGGATGGACATATAAGTGGTTATTTACACTGCTGTGCATAAGAAAAGATAATATTGAGTCATCATAAGACATTAGTGCCCTGCCTCTGCCTGCCAGGGAGAGGCACTTTCCTATGAGTGCAGTGCAAGGACAGAGTGAGTGAGCCAGAAATATCTGCCTCTGCCTACCAGGCACTGCCACGGGAAAGCCCTTTCCGAAGAGCTCACAGTGCATGCAAAAAAAAAGTCAGCAGATATGTCTCTATCTGCTGAAGGCCACCACCAGATGGCCCTTTCATACAGATGCACAGCATGAGCAAAGAGAGCCAGACAGGTATTGCAACCAGAAGGCTCTTTCCTGCAGGAGGCAGAAGGAGCCTTGACACATAGCCAGGTAAGACGTGTGAACCTGTAGACTGCCACTGGAGACTCTTGCTCCCTTCTGGGAGCCATCATCCAGTACCAGAATCAGAAAAATATATGCCTATGTGACTGCCACCATCGCAGGAGTACCAGTGTAGTCACACAGGCTGAGAGAAGCAGCACAACCTCCATGAAGCCATGATCATCAGGGAAGCCCCAGTAGAGCTGCACAGGTCTGGAGAAACCTGCTCCATGCCCTGCTACCTTTCTATTAATCAGGGTCAGAGGAAGCCAAGGGCCTGTCCCATCCCCCTGCAACCAGCCAGTTTGGAGGAATCCAAGAGAATGTCCAGTTGAATGAGCAAAAGGAAATCTCAGACCTTTAGCCCACACAGAACAAGTTTGGGAGATACAGTCATGGAAGAAAAAAGAAGTCATACACCTGAAATATCTCAGAGGAAAACAACTGAAGTAAGGAAACAACTTCATGAGATTGTAAAAGCAGTCAAATGAAAAATAACATCTCAGGTAAAAAAAGATATCACAAACATGCTGGAAGAATGGCTCAGCATGTCTAAAGAAGACATAGACAAAAAAGAGGAACATAGGAAAATGATGGAAATGCTGAATGAATATAGAAAGGAATTACAATGCATGAAAGAGATTCAAAGAGAGGTCTAGGAAATTAAAAATTCAATCAAAAGTTGTCAAAACCACTTGAAAGAGACTGAAGATAGACTTTCAAACCTTGCAGATAGGATTGCAGCTAGTGATTGTGAAAGGAAAGTCTCTTAAAAATAACATGGAATCAGGAAATAACAAATCAATGGCTGCAAGATGAGGCAAAAAAGCATAATTTAAAAGTGATAGGTGTTGGTGAAGAAGCAGGGTCAACACAAATGAAATTAAAAAGCTATTTACAGAAATAATGGAAGAATACTTCCAAAACAGAGGAAATGGATATGGTATGCAGATAAGTGAGGCATATAGGATTCCAACTAGCCATAAGCAAAGGAAATCTACAGCCAAACATATAATAATCAAGATCCCAGAAAGTCAGCCAAGAATAGACTATTAAAAGCTGTTAGGGGAAAGAAACAAATTACTTACAAAGGAAAACCAATCAGAATCACAACAGACTTATCAACACAAATCATCAAATCAAGAACAGTTTGAAATGAAGTGTTTTCAAACCCTGAAAGAAAACAACTTCCAACCCAATTGATCTACCCTGTAAAACTATCTTTCAAAATTGTTGGGAAAAAAGGTACTTCTATGATAAAGAATAACTGAAGGAATTCATGACCACCAAACCAACCCTACAGAGAGTGTTGAAGGATATTTTAGAGAGAGATAAATGTGAGCATGGTTCCAGAAACAACAGCAGAGGAGGATCAGCAACAAAGACAGGAAATTGAATGAAAGGGAAAAGTTGAGAGCCCACAACAGGAGGATAGTATGGCAAAGACAAAGCTATGTATGCTGATTGTTACCACTAATGTAGATGGCTCATGTCAGTAATAACAAGAAACACATAGGGTGACTGCATAAAGAAACAAGATTCATCAATATACTGTATAGAAGAAGTATATTTAACTAGAAAGGAAATTTATAGACTGAAAATGAAAGGAGAGAAAACATTTGTTCCAAGTGACAAGAAATGAGAAAAATGGTAAGAAAAATATGGTATTTTCATGCAGTAGAAAGCTACTTAACTGTAAAGTAGAATAATCTCAAGGCTTATGTAGGTAAATGGACGCAACTCGAGATCATGCTCATGTGTGAAATAGTTCGAATTCAAACATATGAACCCTAGCATAAGAAACAGAAAGAGTTAGTGGGATCCAAAAGCAAAAAAAAATTATTGTAAGAGTGATAGGGAAGGAAACACCTGGGAGGGAAATGTGCTAACTACTCTTAATTTCTTATTGTCTTTAACTTTTTTTAATTTTATTTTTTTAAATTTTATTTAAAGAGAAAAAAAGCAGAAAAAGGGTAGAAATATTACAGAATTTCAAAAAAAACATAAACAGTAAGAAATCACTAGTTGATAAATTACATATTGTCCTTTTAGAAATAGTTGTTCAAGTTAAAAAATTAAAGCATACAAAGTGGACATTCAGGTAATGAGACTACAAACAGATCCATTCAACAATCCAACAAGAATTTAGAAATATAGTTATCAATCCCACACACTTAAATATATATTCAGTTATACCTTTTATAGTAGTTCCTATTGCCTCTCTTTTTTACAATAGCAATTACATATTTTGTTTAAATTTTATTTAAAAAGAAACAAAAGCATGTAAAGGGTAGAGGTAATACAGAATTCAAAAAAAAGATAAACAATAAGAAATCACTAGTTAAAATTACATATTGTCCTCTTAGAAATAGTTGCTCAAGTTACAAAATTAAAGCATACAAAGTAGATAGTCAAACAGTGAGAGTGTAGACAGCTATGCATGCATGAATATCTGCATGTATTTCTATACTTTCTGTATTAGAGGGAAAAACAAAACTTAGCAAGACAAAACAAAACAAATTCCTATAAAAATATGAAACCAAAAAGTCATATAAAACCACAGTACAAGGTGATCTACAATGATTACTGTGTTGTTTCTTATTATCTTCAATAGAATGTCTACATCATCAGGCATAATTGAATATAGCAGTATGATTGAGTATAGCAGTAAATAACAATATTAGTAAAAATAAAATATTGTAGTCAGTATAAAACTTCAAAGGCAGGTAATAATCAAACCATAGTGGATATTCTAGTGGATCTTGTCATCTTAAGTGCAGTTGCCTATACTCTCAGAGTTGATATTATCAATCATAACAGCTTTGAATAAAATCTATCAATACAAAACAGTGACCCAACAAACCAGATTCGATTATGATCAGTCATGGTAAAACAGTGTAGGTTTTACAGAGCTTTAGATTAAGTTAATAGGAAATTAAGGGTGATTACCATACTATATCCTGTTATTTTTGGGATTACTGTCTGTGCCCTCAAATCTAGCACAGGTAAAAATGACTGGAACAGAATATAATACATCTAAGCAGAGTAGTGTGGGTAATGTGGGTTTTAAATCCTGGTGCACTATTTACAATATAGCATATCAAAACCATCTGTATTATAGTTTCTAGTTATCCTTCTCTGCCTCATTTCTGCTATGCTATTTTTCTGCCTTTGTTTGTCTAGTTTTCTCCTTCATTCTACTGCCTGCCCCACTCATTGAGGCCTTTCTGCCACTGTTCCTAAAATCCTGGTATTTTTTTTCTCTCTCTCTAGAATGTCCTTCAGTATTCGCTGTAGTGTTGGATTGGTGGTCACAAACCACCCCCCCAGTTCCTCTTTGTCATGGAAGCATCTTGTTTCTTCATCAACTTCTAGTGACAGTTTTACAGGGTACATCAATCTGGGCTGGAGGTTATTTTCTTTCAGGGCTTGTAACACTTCGCCCCAACCTCTTCTTGATCTGATGGTCTGTGTTGATAAGTCAGCTGTGATTCTGATGGGCTTACCTTTATAGGTAATCTGTTTCTTTTCTCTGACAGCTTTTAATATTGTTTTTATATTGAATTTCTGGCATCTTGATTATTATATGTCTGGGTGTAGATCTGCTTTGGTTGTAGGTGGCTGGAGTTCTGTATGCCTCACACAACTGAATGTCATTTTCTTTTCCCATGCTTGGGAAGTTTTCCTTAAGTATTTCTGTGAATAGCCTTTGTAATTCACCTGTATGTATTCCTGCTTCTTCATTCATGTTTCTTATTCTTAGATTGTAGATTCTCTTGTCATCTTCTAGCCTTTGTATTGTTACTGCCTGTTTCCTTGTTATTTTTAAGAGATCTTTCCTTTCATGATCACACACTGCCAACTTATCTTCAAGTTTTGATAGTTTATTCCTAGTTTCTTTTAAGAAGTTTTGCCAGCTTTCAATGGAGTTTTTAATTTCCTGGTAGTCTCTTTGAATCTGCTTCATGTATTCTATATTTTCTTTGTGTTCTTTATCAAATGTTTCTCTCCTTTTTTTGTGTTCCTCCTTCTGTCTGTATCATCCTGAGAGATGCTTCCTGAGAGTATTTCTTTTATTACTCTACTCATATCCTGCTTTACCTGATTTAATATTTCAGTTCTGAGCTTATCTACAAGGTCCCAAAGATATCTCTTAATTCCATTGAAGCCATGTCTGATGTTGTGTGTTTGCCGCCTTCAGTCTCCCTTGTTTTTTCCTTCTCCTGCATCAGGGTTCTCAGGGTTCTGGGCTGGGGGCTTTCTCCTGCCTCTCTCTCCTGTCATAGCCCTGGCTTCCTCCACACGGGTTGCAGTGCAGGTCCCAGCCTCCTTCCCTGTTGGCCACATTTCCTATGAAGCTCACTGGCAAGGGAACTCCACCCTCTCCTGCCTGCTCTTGTCACTGAGGTGTAAGCAGCATTTGCCTATGCCTGCCTCTCCCCACCGGGCCAACCAAACTTCAGCTGCCTTCACCAAGTTAGTACTTGCTAGGCACAGGAAATCGATTTGGGACAGCTCATTGGGTCCCAGCCAGGGGCGTGGCACAATCCAAGCAAATCTCACAAATCTGCTCTGGGGAGGGAGCAATCAACTGAAGTCACTGTCGCTCCCAGTTCAGGCTCCTCCCACCAGATTCCAACATGTAGCCCAGCTGGTCGCGCCTTTCCCGTGGCGGGGGTCTTATTCCCAGCATGGACCATGGATTAATGAAGGTCCCTTTGCTGGCTCTGCTGTAGGTTGGGCTCACCAACCCCCGACTTCAGCGCTGCTGTGCTTCCTGTGAGTGGAGGCGAGAACGAGTTTGGGCGGCTCTGCCTGCCAACCGCATGGATTCAAACTGGCGCAGAATTAGCGAGTCACCACAAAAACACTATGTCCCTTAGTTTTTAGCTGTTTCAGTTGTAGTCCTGAAATATTTGATGAGCTTTTTTATGTTTTAATTTCTTCCTGTGTCAAGAGGATCTGTCTCCCTCTGTCTGGGTCTCTCCAGGGTGTTTATTCTGGCATATGAATTGTTTCTCCTGGGAGGCTTTGTATTTTGTTGCTCACTGATCGGCCATCTTGTCTTCTCCCTTGTCTTGAACTCTTATATTGTTTCTATGATTTTGTCAGATTTGGCTTTCTTCTGTCTTGTTTTGTTAAATTTTAGTCTGTCTGGTGGCAGGGGCAGCTATTTTGGATATAATGGGATCTATTATGGTAATCTTGCTTTCCTATTATATTGTTTGGAAGTCTTACAATGCTTTCATTCATTTTTTTAATTGTTTTTATTCCATTTTGTTTGATGATATGAACAACTGTGTTTAAGAAAACCAGACATTATGGTAGCCATTGGTGATTTCCTATCATCTTGCTTTCAAGTCCTATCATGCTTTTGTTCTTCTGTGTTGATTGGTTGTATCCTCTTGTGTTTTATTTAAGTATGTGAAATGGTGTGGGCAACTGTTTCGAAGAAAATGAGATATTATAGGAGCTGTTGTTCATTTCCTATTTTCTGGCTTTGAAATAATGTAATGCTTTCATTCTTTTGAATAGTTTTATACTATTTTGGTATGTTTGCTATTATTGTGTGTGAAGGTATAGTCAACTATTTTGAAGAAAACAAGAGACATTATGGTAGCTACTGTTGATTTCCTGTTGTCTTGTTGCAAAGTGCTGTGTTGCTTGAATTTTTCTGCTCTGTTTTGTTTTTTTGTTTTATTCTCTTAAAAATAAAAAAAATTCAAAATAACAAAAATAAGCAAAAAGACACCAATGTACCCTGAGACCATAATGTTAAGTGACATGATTAAAAACTGCCTGATTTATCTTACATGAGAAAATCAGAGTATAAAACAGCAGAGAAAAATAAAACAAAGGCAAAGGAAGAAGTTAGATAGCTATTTCTAAAAAGCAAAGTAGTTTAAAATATTAGGAGAAGGCCAGGATTTATCTCAGCAGCATAAGCATCTATGTGGCAAGTGAAAGGTCATAATTTTGTTCCCTGGTACCAAAAAATGATGTTAGAGGAATAAAGAGGTATAGAAGATAAATGGGATTAAGTTGTGCTGTGTACCTGCATAAATTCATATAAGATACACAAAGATGTACAGAACAATGAATTTAAAACAATAAAAAAACTAGGAAAGGTAAGATAGATAAAACACTTCAGCAAGAGCAAACAAGACAAAAGAGGTAGGAGTAACATAAATAAAATCAGAAATAAATGAGGAGATGCAGTATTTCATTTGTCAGCATAGATATAAAATTGAAACTACACAGAGAAGATTACCATGGCCAGTACACAAGAATGAGAGGCAAATTTATAAAGTGTAGCATATTTTTCAAGTCAAAGAGATCTTAGAGTAAAATATTTCATGCTCTAAAAGAAAATGAGCTACAACCAAGATTTATTTACTTCAAAAAAATATCTTTCTAAGTCACTGACAAATTAAGATACTTCCATGGCAAAGAATGAATGAATAAATGCATGACCAGCAAACCAGTTCTCCAAAATGCAATGAGAAATTTTTTTTAAAAGTTGAGGAGGATTATTGTTCATGGAACACCAAGAGAAAGAAGCTACAATACAGGGCAAACAATTAAAAAGCAGGGAAAGACATGGAACCAATGACAGGAAAACTCTTAGGAAGAGGAGAAGCCAATGTATACAAGTTATAATCATCAATGTAAAAGTTCTCAATTTACTCATCAAAAGAAACAGATTTGCAGGATAGACCCAGAAGCATGATGCAACAATGTGCAACATACAGGAAAGAAAATTAACTCAAAAAAATATTTTTGACTATGGGACCCTAACTCATGGGATAGGATAGTAGAAAAATCCAACTATTTTATTTGCATACAATGAGAACTTCAAACCAGATGGATCAAAGGAGACAAACAAGGTCACTACATAATTGTTAAGGGAACCTCCAAGAAGGAAATATGACAATCATAAATATACATCAAATACCAGTGTACCCAATTACATTAAACAAATATTGTGGACATGGAAAATCAAATAAACACTAACACCATTGTAATGGGGGATGTTTTCAATGCTTTAAACTATACACAGATCAACTAGACAAAAATTTCCACGAACAAATATCAAAACTAAACCAAACCTATCAACAAATAGACATAGTGCATGTACCCTGAGTGTTCCATGCCAAACATCACAATATACATTTTCCTAAGCTGCACATCTAAAATTCTCTTAAACATACCAGGTGGTACAACATATAATATATTTAAGCAATTGCAAAATTTGAAATTTCTCCTTGCATACTATGAACCATACTGTGATAAAATTGGAAAGCATCAGCAAAAGAAACCACAAACACTGCATAAACACCTAGAAATATAATAACACTGCCAGAAAAACTAATGAGTCATACATGAAATTAAAGAAAGTAAATATTATATACAGTTAAATGATAAGGCTCATAAAACAGTCCACAACATATGGGATGCAATGAGAGCTGTCCTAAGAGAAATTTATAGTACTGAATTCTCACATGTGAGAAACTAAGTGAGCTGAAAAAAGCCTCCTAATATTAAACCTCAATGTCTTAGAAGAAGAACAAATCAAATGCAAAGTCTGTATGACAGAGGAAATTATAAAGATTATAGCATAAACTGATGCAACTGAGACTAAGAAAACAATATAAAGAATTAATAAATAGAACAGTTGGGCTTTGAAAGATAAAATATTTTATAAAGCTTTCAACAATTTTATAAAAAGAGGTAAGAAAAGACTCAAATTCATATAGTTGGGAATGAAAAACTTGAAATCTCCAATGGATCCTGCAGGAATTCAGAAAATCGTGGTACCAACTTCAAGAATCCCTGATTTGAAATTATACTACGATGATATTTTGTTAAAAATAAATTTTGCTACTGGCAACAAAATGGACTTGAGGATTAGACAAGAGTGGAAGATGCAGAAAGAACTCCAAATGCACTCAGCACCTCATAATGCAGAAAGGGCTTCACATACTCACTGGAAGAAATATAGACTCTTTTATAAAATGATGATGAGAAAACTGACTTTCCACATGTGGAACACAAAAACCAGTCCCATGTCTCTCACCATGTACTAAACTAAACTCTCAATGGATAAAAAAAATTTAAGCGTTAAAAGATCACCAAACATACTGGAAGAGTGAATAGGTAGGAAACTTGAAGAAAAGGTGTAGGTAAATAATTCACCCACAAAACCTCAGTCACATGGGAAATAACAGAGAATCAACAACTTGGATCTTGTCTTCTTAAAAATCCTTTGCCAGGGACCAGGGATTTATCTTAGTAGCATAAGTGCATGCCTGCCAAGCACAAAGATGTGTGTTCAATCCATAGTGACAATAAAATAAAATAAAAATTAAAAATTTTGAAATTGAATAAAAGCATTTTCCAGTAAAACAAATGACCAACAGAGTGAAATGATGACAGAGAGTGGGAAAAAGTTTGGTCAGTTGTCCCTCTGACAGGAAAAATTCTGAAAAGCAGACCACCCAAAGTTTAGACACCAAAAATTCACAAAGGGACATCTGAAATGAATAGACATTTCTCAGATTAAGAAAGAAAACTGAAAAATATATATATGAAAAAATTGACATCGCTGATCATTTGAGAGATGCAAATTAAAATAATGCTGAGATCGCTTCTCACTCCAGAGAGAATGGCTATCGTCAAAATAACAAATACTGGAGGAATCACTGGGACCAAAAAAATAAATAAATAAATAATTTCTCCACTGTTAGTAGGAGTGCACACTGCTGCAAACACTAACAAATTGGTCTAGATTTTCCTAAAAAAATCTAGGATTATAGGTCGCATTTACTCAGCTATTTTTCTATATTACTTCTGTGTATCAACCTGGAAGTAGTAAAAACTTTGTACGCAGTGATATATGCACATCCGTGTTCATAGCAGCACATTTTTTAATATATGAATCTTGGAAACAACCTAAAGACCTATAATTAGAGGAATGGTTACAAAACATGTTATATTTTAATATAATGGATTTTTACTCTGTCATAAACATGGATAAACTCCAGGTTTTTATTGGTAAATGAATACAACTAGTGACTATACACATAAGCTAAAGAAATCAGTGGCATGTGTAAACATCATTTAGTTTCCATAGTGTAAGAAACTGAAAAAGTAAATAAAATCCAAAATCTACAATAGATATTGTGACCAGGAAAGAAAATGCTCAAAAGCAAATAACAACTGGGATGGGTGAAAGAAGAAAGAAGAAAAAAGAAAGAGTATATATAAATATAAAAGGGCCTAGATAGTTATTCCAGACTTTTTTTAATTTGTTGAATAAAACTGTTTGTGTTTATACTGTTTGATCTATTATGCATGCCGATATCTTGAAGTCTGAACAAGTAGTTTGAAGATAGCAATATGCAATATATTAACCTCTGCTAATATTCTGTTCTCTTGTCTTGAAATTTTCTATCATCATTTCTATTGCTTTTGCACTTTAAATTTAAAAAGAATATCTATTTGCATGTCTAAGAAGAGAATTATCTGCTCAAAATATTTCTAACAATGAATCCAAACGATGGATAATCAAAGCAACAGAGGAAGGCAATAATCAAAGATGCAAGTGGGTTTACTGTTATAACATATATATATATATATTCACCTTAACAGATACATCATACGTGATAACACAGAACATATATTTGAATGAATTTTACATACAAAAATAATTTGTTATTCTGATATAGTATGAAAATTTTAAGCAATATCTTATTTGAGCTTAAGTATTGAAAGATTTCCTTCATTTTGGAAAAATAATGCAAGCAAAGATACATGATTTCTTTATGTCTCTCCTCTTGAATTTACACAGGCCTTACTATGATTAACTAAAGTAAAATCCAAAGTAATTGGAAGAAAGTAACACCACCCTGACCATATACAAAGTTTGAGGAAGGAAAATACCTAAGTCATTGGATTTTTCAGAAATTGTTAAAATTATTAGGAGCAATGTTAATACAATAGTCATTTGGCTATCTCGTTTTCATGTTAAAATTAGTTTCAAATTACCATTGAAGAATGACAGTATTTGTGGAAAGAAGTAACCAGAAAAAGAAAAAAATGGAGTGTAGGATATGTGAACTGCATGTACACAGATTACCTGAAAAAAATTCCCACTTTACATAATATTAACATGCATTAACCAAATAAAATAAAAAGTAGGACAAAATTTAAGTAGCATAAAATAAGGTCAGTTGCAAAATTAATGTATGATAAAATGTATGAAGCCTCCACTTAGAGAAGATGGCATTAAACAGAATGATCATGATGATCATGCTTCAGCACTGTAAATAAAACATGATCACTAATGTGAAATAGTCACGGAGTCTACATCATACCACCATGAATGACACCATTTTATTCTGAAATGGTCATAAATATAAAGTAGATTATGCATATAAAGGACAATAAGAGGTACACGAAAGTAAAAAATATATCATTATGGCTTATTATATAGAGATTAAAATATTGGGAATTAAAATATTGAATGTAAATATTTTAACCCCAAGAAAATATTCATTGAGCTATTGTAAAGGAAGGGAATAATATAAACAGAGTCATACAATACTACAAATGTAACTTTTTACATGAAATCAAATGGACTTTTCAAATATTAACAATACATAGGTCAATGTACATCCAAGGAAGTGTGGTATGATTTTTTAAAAAATACAGTAGAGAACAGTGACAGATTTTGAGAACTACAACAGGTATTCACACCAAAAGAATTAAAAGAGTGAAAATAATAAATCAAAGGAAAAGTATTATCAATAAAATTCAGAGAGGAATTTGTAGGAAAATTAACAAAGGAAGAGATGTTGGAAAGGTAAATCTGAAACACAGGAAAGTCCACAAAAGCAAAGATGGGGAAATGGGAATGTTGAAGATATCCTTGTATCTCTCTCTCACCCTAAGTGCTCAGTGTGTGGGACCCTCTCAGGATAGCTGGCTTCGCTCAGTCAGTGAGTCTCCTGAGAAGACTGCCTGTAAGCAGCAGTGCCTGTTATTAGTGCTGGAGTGAGAAGCTGCCTCCTCCCAGTGGACATGTATCATCTGTTACCCACTGTCTCAGTGACCTTGTTTAGTGTTCCACTTTGATGCACTCAGAGGTGAAATAAATTGCCCCCCCAGATGCAAACTGAATCCTCTAGTGAATGTATAAGTGTGAAAAAATAAAAGGTCCATGTCTTGGTTTGTGGACATACATTTTCCCAAGTTGAGTGACATTAGAAAGTGAACTTGGGGATTGAGAAAGTTGTTGAAAGTTTCACACAGCAGATGAAAATTTCCATATCTCCAGCATCAGCCTAAACATGTAGACTTACCCTAGTGAATACAGGCAGATGCTTTCCCACTAGAGATGAGCATACCTCCTGCTCTCCTGCACTCATAGTGTGTTTTAACTACACTTGTTTTTATCAACCCAAGCACTGTGTAACTCAGTACAGGGATCCGTCATAGTGGTGATGCACTCACTTTGCTGTGCAAGCAATTTTTCATTTCAAAATTGCTTGACACAATTTTGAAGTTAAGATTGCTACAAAATATGCTATTCTATATTTTTCAAAATGGTTCATTGACAGAAAATTGCCAATAATACTAAACAGTCAAAATAATTACTTCAAAAATTTAAGATATGTAGGTCTATCCTTTAGGATCACATAACTCTGAATCCTTCATACATATTAACTTTTTCTTTTGAAGTCCTATGTAACTTTTTTCTAAAAATTTAATTTCTTATGTTTGTTTTTAATTAATAGTTCCTGTGTATATACATGGAAAACAGTGATAAATTTCAATACAGATATGCAAAAATGTTCTGATCAGATATGCATAATTGGTACAAACTTCACCTCATTCATCTCCCATTGTCTTTTGCTAGCACTGACATGTATCTGGTAATATAAATTTAACTCTATTCCACCATATGTTTCTTGCTGAGCTAAAGAACATAGAAGTGATTCTTCCTATCATATAGCACCACCGCACAAATAAGTCATTCACTCTCTCTTCGCTGCATTCCAATCTCCTGGCACTCAACGCTGTACACTCTGCTTCCATAAATCAACCTTTAAAAAAATAAATATGTGGAGGATCAAGGCGCTGGGTCAAACTCCAGAGGTACATCCTGGTTCAGAGGTTCTGAACCAGGTTCAAGGCCCTGGAATATAGTTCAGTAATCAATTGCAGTGCAATATTTCAAGTCCTGAAAGAAAACAATTTCGAACCCATATCAATGTAGCCTCTCGATGACATGAGTAGGCAGAGAGTTCATGAAAAAAATCAAACTGCAGGAGAAATATTTCCCAGAATCAACAACTGGAATTTCATCTTATTAAAATATTTTGTATGTCAAAAGAAATCTCCAACAGAGTGAAAAGAAAAACCAGTAATTAGAAAAAAATATAAGTACACTGTCCCTCAGACAAAGGACATCTATTTAGAATATATAAAGAATGTTTAAAAATCAGTCCTTAAATTTCAAAGACCCAGTCCAAAAATGGGCATCTGAGGTGAATGCTCACTTCTCATATGAAGAAATACAAATGACAAATAAATATATGAAAAAATGGTGAGCATCATTTGTCCTTAGAGAAATAAGAATTGCAATACAAATACAAATTGCAACACTGAGATTCCATCTCACTCCAAAAATAGTGGCCAGAATCAAGAAATGAATCCATAACAAATACTCGAGGGAATGTGGAGAAGAAGGAACTATTCTCCACTGTTGATGGGAGTACTGACTGGAACAATCCCTGTAGAATTCACTATGGAAGTTCCTCAAGAAATTAAGATTAGAGGATCCTTTTGACCCAGCTATCCATCTTCTGGGCATATCCACAGAAGACTTGAAATATCATACCACAGTGATATATGTGCACACATGGTTATAGTAGAACATTTTGCAATAGCCAAATCTTGGAATAACAAAATGTCCTTCAACTGAGGAATGGATTAAAAAGTTGTGATTTTTCTTTCATTTTTTTATTTAAAGAGAAAAAAGGAAAAAGGTAGAAATATTACAGAATTTCAAGAAAAGGTAAATAGTAAGAAATCACTAGTTGATACATTACACATTGTTCTTTTAGAAATAGTTATTCAAATTACAGGATTAAAGCACACAAAGTGGACACTAAAGCAGTGAGAGTGCAAACAGATCTGTTCAAGAATCCAACAAGAACATAGAAATAAGGTCATCAAACCCACACATCTAAACATATATGCAGCTATATCTTTTATAGCACTTCCTATTTCCTCTTTTTTTTACAATAGCAATTATACATTTTTTAAATTTTACTTAAAGAGAAGAAAAAAAGAAAAAAAAGGGTAGCAATAATACAGAATTCTAAAAGAAAGAAAGAAAAAAGAGAATGAGAAAAAGCCCCACTAAGAAATCAGTAATTTGTAAATTATGTATTGTCATGTTGGATGTAGTTGTTCAAGTTACAAAGTTAAAGGGTACATAGTAAATATTCAAACAGTCAGACTACAAATAGTTTTGCTCAAAGATCCCACAAAGATTCAGCAATATGGTCATCTATTTTACACACTCAAACTTACATGTAGTTATATCCCTTAGAGCACTTTCTTTTCTTCTCTTTTGTATAATAGCAACTACACACTTTGGTTTTATAACACTTGTAGTCCTTATTTACTTTTTACACTAGAGACACAATATGATATTTATAAATATGATTCTTATTTATTTCACTACTGAAGATAGTTTCAAGTTGTCTCCATTTGCCTATGAAGGCCTCAAGATCATCCTTTTTTATAGCTCTGAGTAATATTGCATTGTATAAAAATGCCACATCTTTTTCATCCACTCTGCAGTTGATGGGCATCTTGGTTGTTTCCAGGATTTAACTATCACAAATTGTGCAGCTATGAACATGGGTGCACATATATCACTGTGATATGAACTTTTCAGTTCTTTGGGGAAAATACCCAGGAGGGGGATAGCTGGATTGAATGGGGCTTCCAATCCTACTCTTCTGAGAATTCTCCATATGGATTTCCATAATGGTAGCACCAGTCTACATTCCCACCAACAGTGGAGCAGTGTTCCTTTTTCCCCACAGCCTCGCCAACATTTGTTATCAGTTGATTTCTTGAAGGCAGCTATTCTTTCCGGAGTAAGATGGAATCTCAATGCTGTTTTAATTTGCATTTCTCGGATGACCAGTGATGGCGAACATTTCTTCGTTCATTTATTTGCCATTTGTATATCTTTCTCTGAGAACTGTGTGTTCATCTCAGATGCCCATTTTTGGAGAGGGTCTTTGAATTTGGGGGTCTTGATGTTTTTCAATTCTTTATATATTCTGGACACAAGTCCTTTGTCTGAGGGGTTGCTGGTTAAAATTTTTTCCCACTCTGTTGGTTTTCTTTTCACTCTGTTGGTGATTTCCTTTGAAGTGCAGAAACTTTTCAATAATGTGAGATCCCATTTGTTGATTCTTTGAAGTGTTTCTCGTGCAGTTTGCATTTTATGAATTCTCTGCCTACCCCTATGTCTCCAAGACTTCTAACTACCTTGTCTTCCAGTAGATTTTTTTTTAGTGTTTCTGTTTTAATATTGAGGTCTTTGATCCATTTAGACTTTAGTTTTGTGCATGGTGATATGCATGGGTCTAGTTTCAGTCTTTGGCATGTAGAGAGCCAGTTTTTCCAAGACCATTTATTAAAGAGACTATCCTTCTTCCAGTGGACATATTTAGCCCTTTTGTCAAATATCATGTGGTTGAGTGTCTTTGTAGTTGTGCTTGCATCTTCTAATCTGTTCCATTGATCCTCAGGTCTATTTCTTTGCCAGTACCAAGCTGATTTTATCACTGTGGCTTTATAGGACTGTTTCAAGTCAGGAATTGAGAGGTATCCTGCCTTGCTTTTGTGGCCTAGAATTGCCTTTGCTATTCTAGGTTTCTTCTGTTCCCAAATGAATTTTAGGAGTGTTTTTCTCTAGATCTGTGAGGTATGTCAATGATATTTTGATTGGGATTGCATTAAATCTGTATAACAGTTTTGGGAGTATAGCCATTTTCACAATGTTGGTTCTTCCTAACCAAGAGCAAGGAATATCCTTCCATTTTCTAATATCCTCTCCAATCTCCTTTTTCAGCATAGTATAATTTTCAGCATATAGGTCTTTTACATTTTTAGTTAGGTTGATTCCTAAGTATTTCATTTTTTTATATGTTATTGTAAAGAGCGATATTTCCATAATTTCTCTCTCAGTGAGTTTTTTGTTTGTGTACAGGAATGCTATTGATTTTTGAGCATTGACTTTATATCCAGCTACACTACTGAACTTGTTTATTACCTCTAGCAGTCTTTTAATGGAGTCTTTTGGGTCTTCTTTACAGAGTATCAGGTCATCTGCAAATAGTAATAATTTAACTTCTTCCTTTGCTATCTTTATTTCTTTTATTTCTCTCTCTTGTCTGATTTCCCTGGCTAGTGTTTCCAGAATTATGTTGAAAAGGAGTGGTGAGAGTGGACATCCTTGTCTTGTTCCTGATTTTAAAGTGAAAGCTTTCAGTTTTTGTCCATTTAGCATAATGTTGGCTGTTGATTTGTCATAGATGGCCTTTATAAGGTTGGGGTAGACACCATGTATTCCCAGTTTCTGAAGGGTTTTTATCATGAGCATGTGTTGGGCTTTGTCAAAAGCTTTTTCTGCATCTATTGAGATGACCATGTGGTTTTTGTTTTTGGCTCTGTTGATGTGGTGTATTACATTTATTGATTTGTGTATGTTAAACCATCCCTGCATTCCTGGAATGAACTCCACTTGGTCATGATGTATAATCTTCTTGATGATTTACTGCATTCTATTTGCCAGTATTTTGTTAAGAATCTTTCAATCAATGTTCATTAGTGAGACTGGCCTATAGTTCTCTTTTTTGGTTGCATCTTTCTCTGGTTTTGGTATCAGAGTAATACTTGCCTCCAGGAATGATTTAGGGAGGAGTGCTTTTTTCTCAATTTCGTTGAAGAGTTTAAGGAGTACTGGCATCAAATCTTCTCTAAATTTCTTGTAGAATTCAGCTGTGAATCCATCAGGACCTGGGCTTTTCTTTGTTGGTAAATTTTTAATTACATTTTCAATTTCAATAGCTGATGTTGGGTTTTTCAAAATTGCTATATCTTCTTGGTTGAGTATTGGTACTTCATATGTTTCTAGAAATCTGTCCATTTCCTCTGTGTTTTCCACCCTATGTGAGTAGAGATTTTCAAAGTAGGGATTCATGATCTTTTGAATTTCCATGGGATCTGTAGTAATATCTCCCTTTTCAGTTCTTATTGCGTGGATTTGGGTTTTTTCTTTCTTTCTCTTGATAAGGTTAGCTAGGGGTTTGTCAATTTTGTTGATTCTCTCAAAAAACCAGCTTTTTGATTCATTAATTCTTTGTATTGTTTTTTAGTTTCAATTGCATTGATTTCTGCTCTAATATTTACAATTTCCTCTCTTCTATGAGCTTTGGGTTTAGCTTGCTCTTCTTTTTCTAGATGCTTGAGATGGAGCATTAGGTTATTTATGCTCATTCTGTTTTCTTGATATGACAGTTTATTGCTATATATTTCCCTCTTAAGACTGCTTTCATTACATCCCACAGATTACAGTATGTTGTTTCTATATTTTCATTGAACTGTAGGTATTGCTTTATTTCTTCTTTAATTTCATCTGTAGCCCACTGGTTGTTCAAAAGGTTGTTTTTTAGTTTCCATGTATTTATACAGGTTTTACAATTTCTTTTGCCATTAATTTCCAATTTCAGTGCACTATGGTCAGATATTATGCATGGTATGATTTTAATGCCTTTGCATTTACTTAAGAATGTTTTCTGGGATAATATATGGTCTGTTTTGGAGAATGTCCCATGTGCAACTGAGAAGAATGTGTATTCTGATGTGGTTGGGTGGAACACGCTGTAAACATCTACTAAGTCCAAATGCTCACAGGTATGATTCAGTTCTATTATTTTTTTTGCTGACTTTTTGTCTAGTTGATCTATCTCTTTGTGACAATGGGTTGTTAAGATCTCCTGTTATAATTGTGTTCTTGTGTATTTGGTTTTTCACATCCATTAGTATCTGTCTTATATAGTTGGGTGCTCCTGTATTTGGTGCATATGTATTTATAATTGTTAGTTCTTCCTCTTGAATTTTACCACTAACAAGTATGTAGTGACCTTTTCTATCTCTTTTAATCATTTTAGGTTTGAAGTTCACATTGTCTGCAAATAGAATAGCTACCCCTGCTTTTTTCTGGGTTCCTGTTGCATGGAATACTGTTTTCCATCCTTAGACTTTTAATCTATGAGTTTCCTTTTGAGGGAGATGTGTTACTTGTATACAGCACATTGTGGGGTCCTGTTTCTTGATCCATTCTGTAAATCTATTTCTTTTTATAGGTGAATTGAGGCCATTTGTATTTATGGATATCACTGATATGTACTGGGTCAACTTTGCCATGTTATGTTTCAGTTGTTTCTTTCTGCTTTTCCTCTTATTTAATTGCTTATCCTACCTGGACGTTTCTTTCTGTTGTTGTTTTGGGGATTGTGGTCATTTTTATCTCTGCCTAGTATGTGCTTCAGTACTCTTTCTAGGGTTGGTTTAGTGGACATGAATTTCTTCAGTTGTTCTTTGTCATGGAAGTATCATTTCTCCATTAAATTTGAATGAAAGTTTTGCCAGGTACATCAGTCTGGGTTAAAGGTTGTTTTCTTTCAGGGCTTGAAATACCTCAATCCAAGCTCTTCTTGCCTTGAGGGTTTATGCTGAGAAGTCTGCTGTGATTCTAATGGGCTTTCCTTGATAGGTGAGTTGTGTCTTTTCTCTGGCAGCTTTTAATATTCTGTTTTTATGTTGTATGTCTGAGATCTTAACTATTATGTGTCTGGGTATGGATTTATTTTGATTGCAACTGTTTGGTGTGCTATATGCCTCACTTATCTGCATATCAGATTCTTTCCCCATGTTTGGGAAATTTTCTGCTATTATTTCTATAAATACTTTATGTATGTCATTTGCCTGGACTCCTGTATCTTTGCTAATGCCCATTATTCTTATGTTGTTGCTCTTGGCATCATCATGAAGCTTCTGGATTGTCATTTCATGCTGCTTTGCTATTTTTAAGAGTTCTGTCCTTCCCTGATCACTAACTGTGATCCTGTCCTCAAGGTCCCAAATCCTATCCTCAGCTTCCTTTATACAGTTTTGTACACTTTCAATAGAATTTTTTGTTTCTTGGATGTCTCTTTGAGTTTGTTTCATGAATTCTGCTTGTTTTCTATATTGTTCATTCAAAGTTTCAATCAGTTTCCCATGCTCATGTACTTTATTCCCTAGTTCTTCTTTAGCTGCATTCAACAACTCCTTTACTAAAGTTGTTATTTCTATCTTTACATGGGAGACTACTTCTTATTTGATTTCCTCTATAGCCTGATGCAGTTGTTTTTTTATTTCACTTGCTATCTTTTCAGAGATTCCCAGTGTGTTACTTTTGGGGTCCTCTATTTCAATGTCTCCTTTACTTGCTTCTGGTGAACTATATGTTTGAGATTGCATTTTGCTTTTTCATTTTGCCATTTTCACTCTGCCTGGTGTTTTCTATGTGTAGGAGGGGATCACACACACTCTTTTCAGACACACCAAAGTCTTACAGTTAGTTGGAGGGGGTTTTTACTACTGGCCCTATTGATCCACTGTACACCTCTATTTTAGGGGTATACTCACCACATTGATACAGTCAATCTGGTGTAGTCCAAAGTTCACCACCTGGGAGCAAAGTTCCAAATTCTCTCACACTAACTGGATACCACTGAGACCTTCTGATGTTCCACGTGGGGGGGCGGGCCCATCTGTAGCAGTCCAGGGCAGTTTTCAGTCTTGGGCAGGCCTCCTCAATGTTTCCAGTGGCAGGGCACGCCCACAGGGGAGGTTCCTACCCCTGAGGCGGGCTTGCACTGAGTTTCAGGTGGCAGGGCGGGCCCTCTGTGGAGCTTCCTGGCAGCCTACCCCTGATGCAGGCTTCAGCTAAGTTCCCAGAGGCAGGGTGGGCTCATGGTGGAGGTTCAGGGCAGCTTACCCCTGATACAGGCTTCTGCTAAGTTCCTGGTGGCAGGGAAGGGCCCATGGTGGAGGTTCTGGGCAGCCTACTCCTGATGCAGGCTTCTGCTAAGTTCCCGGTGGCAGGGAAGGGCCCATGGTGGAGGTTCTGGGCAGCCTACCCCTGAAGCAGGCTTCTGCTAAGTTCCCGGTGGCAGGGTGGGCCCACGGTGGAGGATGTATGATTTCTTGATAGTCATTTTTTCTGGCGTGAGATGGAATGTCAGTGCTGTTTTAATTTGCATCTCTCAAATAACAAATGCTGTTCAACTTTTTCATATATTTACTTCCTATATGTATTTCATCTGGGAAGTGTGTACTTATTTCATATACTCATTTTTGGATTGGAACTTTTAATTGGGGGCCTGCTTTTTTTCAAACTTTATATGTTTGAGATATAAGTCTTTTGAGGACAATTTGCCAATAAAATTTTCCCACTCCATGAATGGTCTTTTCACTTTATTGGTGGTGTTTGTTTTTGTTTTTATTTTGTGGTTGTTTGTTTGTTTGTTTGTTTTGGACTCTTTGGGCAAATATCATGCTAATTTAATCACAATAGCTTATAGGATAATTTCAAGGCAATCATTTGATAACCCTTGGCTTGCTTTGATGCCTAGAATTGCTTCTGCTAGTCTGGGGCTCTTCTAGTTCCAAGTGAATTTTAGGAGTGTTTTCTGTAGTTGTATGAGCATCTAAATGGTATTTTGATTGGAATTTCATTAAATCTGTATAGCAGTTTTGGGAATCTAGCCATTTTTACTATGTTGGTTCCTCCTATCCATGAGAATAAGGTATCTTTCTATTTTCTCATATGCCCTTCATTTGCTTTTTTCAGAGTATTGTAATTTTCATTGTATACAGTTTTTAGTTGCTTTGATTGATTTCCATAAAGGTTGTAATAGTTCATAATCTCATGAACAATGTAGACAGATTTATTTGCCCCCCAAATATTATCAATGTTTGGGTTTTTTTTGAGTTCTTGACATTTTTTCTGGAATAAATGGAACCTCAGTGTTACTGATTTTCATGTTTCTCCTGGCCAAAGATGCTGAGTATTTTTGTGAACTTACTGGCCATTTGATTTGTATTTTGATAAATGTCTATGTATTATAATTGCTCATTTTGGGGTGCTATGTATAATTTGGAGAATCTAGTATGTGAGTTCTTTATACACTGCAATATTATTACTCTGTACAAGAAGTACTTGATAATTTCCCTTTTCTGTATCTCTTTAGTCTCCTGTTTGTTTTGTTTTGGTTGGTTTTGTTGCTGTGTAAAATATTTAACTTGGAGTAGCCATATTTGCAGCTTCTTGTTTCATTTTTTTCTGAAATTTGGTTTCTGTTTACATACTTTTTGCCTTATGCCTAAGTCATCAATTTTCATACATATTTTAATATTCAACATCTTAATATATGTGATGGTATGAATAGCTACTTTGAAGAAAAGACAATATGACAGCCATTGTTGTTTTGATATCATCTTGCTCTGAAGTCCTACCATGCTCTTGTTTTTCTATTACCATTGGTTGTATCACATTGTGTCTTATTGGATTTTAATATGTATGATAGTATAAACAAATTTTTTATGGAAAATGAGATAATACAGCAGCCATTGTTCATCTTCGGTTATCTGGTTCAGAATGCCTTATGATACTTTCATTCTCTTGAGAGGTTTTTTCTATTTTGTTATGTTTGTCATTATTGTGTATAAAGCTAAGTTCAACTATTTGAAAGAAAGAGACATTATGATAGCTACTGTTAATATCCAATTGTCTTGTTGTGAAGTGCTGTGTTGCTTACATTGTTCTGTTCTGATCTGCTTAGATCTTTCTGTTTTATTCTCTTTCAAATTAAAAAATTTAAAAATATTCAACAAAATTTCATGTTAAAATTTTAAGGTTTTTGAAAATTAATTTTGCTAATGTGACAAATGTGAGTTTAGCTTCACTCTTCCACATGAGGATGCTCAATTTTTTCAGGAATGGGAGTCACAAGGCAATCTTAAAGCAGCACATGATTTGAGCCCACTACTAAACAAATCAAACAGTGGAAGGCACCAGGAGATATTTCTTCACTCAACATTTTTATTTTTTTTCCAGCCCAATGTTTTTTTTTTCAAGCACAGGGTCTTAGTAATATGACCTAGAATTCATGTTTTTAATGCCTCCCATAAGAACTATAGGAATGCTTTTCTACATTTGTGAAAAGTATTAATGGCATTTAATGGGAATTGATTTAAATCTATATATACTGTTGGGATTTTTCACCTTCCTCTGTTTTTTAAGATTTATTTCACTTGTGTAACAATTCACAAAATGTTATCAACATTTTGCTGAATAATATATAGTTTTTCAATGTTGTGATAAGTCTTCTCTGTCACACAATCACAGAAAGATCACTTTTATTCTTGAACTTCCCCAAGTTTTTTCCCCAAAAACTGTTAACAAAGCCCAAGAATTTATCACTGTAGGTAGCATATGTAAGCTACAGTGCAAAAGAATGTTTGTGATGATTCAAACTGAGTTCCCTTTTCCCTAGTATTTAAAAACATTTAATAAAACAGATGAAGGGATGATTGAAACCTTTAATGAACAATATAGAAAACAGGCAGAATCCATGAAACAAATTCAAAAAGATAACCAAGAAACAAAAAATTCTATAGAAAACTAGCAAAACAGTTTTTTATGATTTTTTTTACTTTTTTAATTTTATTTAAAGAAAGAAAGAAAGAAAATAAAAAGTTAGAAAAAATGAGAAAAAAGGTAGAATACAGAATTCAAAAAAATTAACATCATAAAATTGCTAGTTGATGCATTACATGTTTAACTTTGTTAAAGTTACAAAAGCAAAGTATAAAAAGTGGCTAGACACTCAAACATTGACAGTGCAAACTCTTCTGCTCAATGATCTACCAGAAATTTAGTAACATGGTCATTGATTTTACACACTATACATACTATTATATTCTTTAGAGCATTTTCCTTCCCTTTAACTTTTATAATATCTATTATAATTTTATATTGATTATATTTTATATATATTATACTTGTTGGATACCATTATTCTGTCTATTCTTATTATTTTTTACACTAGAGAGACAATGTGATATTTACTAATGTGAGTCTTATTTCACTAATGAGGATATTCTCAAGTTGCCTACATTTATCTATAAGGGCCTCAAGATCACCCTTTTTTATTGCTGAGAAGTATTCCAGTGTATAAAAATACCATATTTTTTCATCCACTCTGCACATTTTGTGAATTGTTGGCTAAAATTCTTTCCCATTCTGTGGGTTTTCTTCTCACTTTGTTGGTGATTTCTTTTGAAGTGCAAAAACTTTTTAGTAATGTGAGATCCCAGTTGTTGATTCTTTGAAGTATTTCAATGTGGTTTACATTTTATTCATGAATTCTCTCCCTATCCTTATGTCTCCAAGGTTTTTACCTACCATGTCTTCCAGTACATTTTGTGTTTCTGTTTTAATATTAAGACCCTTGATCCATTTTGACTTTAGTTTAGTGCATTGTGATAGGCCTTGGTCTATTTTCAGTCTTCAGCATGTGGAGAGCCAATTTTTCCAACATCATTTATTAAAGAGGCTATCCTTCCAGTGAACATGTTTAGCCCCTTTATCAAATATCAGGTGGCTCAGTGCCTTTCTAGTTGTGCTTGCATCTTCTAATCTGTTCCATTGATCCTCAAGTCTATTTCTTTGCCAGTACCATTCTGATTTTATCACTGTGGCTTTCTAGTACAGTTTCAAGTCATAAATTGAGATGCCTCCTGTCTTGCCTTTGTTGCCCAGAATTGCCTTTGCTATTCTAGGTTTCTTCTGTTTCCAGATGAATTTTAGGAATATTTTTTCTAGATCTGTAAGGTATGTTAATGGTATGCTGATTGGTATTGCACTGAATCTGTATAATAGGTATCTGTAAATGAAGCTGAGGGCAGAATTTTGGACCTTGGGGACATGATCACAGTTAGTGATCATGAAAGATAAAACTTTTAATGGTAACAAAGCATCATGAAATTGCAATTCAACAGCTTCAAGATGATACCAACAGAAGCAATATAAAACTAATAAGCATCAGTGAAAATGCTGTAGTCAATACAAATGATGTTGATAAACTATTCACAAAAGTAATAGTAGAAAACTTCCCAAACATGAGGAAAAAATCTGATATGCACATAAGTGAGGCATATAGAATGCCAAACAGTCAAAATCAACATAAATATCCACAAAACATATGATAATTAAAATCCCAGACATACAGCATAAAAACAAAACACTTAAGGCTGTTTCAGAAAAGACACAACTAACTCAAAGAAGGCCCATTAGAATCATGACAGACATTGCAGCACAAACCCTCAAGTTAAGACAAGCTTGGGGTGAAGTATTTCAATCCCTGAAAGAAAACAACTTTCAACCCAGACTGATGTACCCAGTAAAACTTTCTTTCAAATTTAATAGAGAAACTAGATATTGCCATAACAAAGAACAACTGAAGAAATTCATGTCCACTAAACCAATGCTAGAAAGATTACTGAAAGACATATTAGACAGACATAAAAATGATCAAAATATGCAGAACAACAATGGGGAAAAGCACCAGGCAAGGCAAGCAGCTAAACAAGGGAGAAAAGCAAAAAATGAACAACAGGAACATAACATGACAAAGTAGAGCCAGTATATATTAGTTATATCCATCAATGTAAATGTCCTCAATTCACCTATCAAAAGAAATAGGTTGAGAGAATGGATCAACAAACAGGGTCCCACAATATGCTGTATACAAGAAATATATCTGACTCTAAAGGAAACATGCAGATTAAAAGTCAAAGGATGGAAAAGAGTATTCCATGCAACAGGAACCCAGGAAAAAAAAGGGTAACTATTTTGTTTGAAGACAATGTGAACTCGAAATGTAAAATAATTAAAAGAGATAAAGAAGGTCATTTTATATTGATTAGTGAAAAACAAGAGGAAGAACTAACAATTCTAAATATATATGCACCAAATACAGGAACCCAACTATATAAGACAAATACAAATGGACATGAAAAACCAAATACACAATAACACAATTGTAATAGGGGACCTTAATACCCCACTGTCACAAGGAGATAGATCAACTAGACAAAAATCAGCAAAGAAATAATAGAATTGAATCATACCTGTGAGCAAATGGACTTAGTAGATGTCTACAGAGTGTTCCACCCAACCACATCAGAATATACATTCTGTGGCTGGGAATTTAGCCCAGCAGCATAAGTGCCTGCCTTGAAAGTGTGTAGTCATGAGTTCAATCCCCAATGCAGATTTTAAAAAAGAATATACATTTTTCTCAACTGAGCATGGAACATTTTCCAAATAGACAATATACTAACTAACCCATAAAACATTCTTAATTAAATGCAAAGCAATTGAAATTATCCTATGTGTATTATCTGACCATAGTGTACTGAAATTGTAAATTAGTGGCAAAAGAAATTGCAAAACCTGCATAAATAAAAGAAACTTAAATAACAATCTTCTGAACAACCAGTGGGTTACAGGTGAAATTAAAGAAGAAATAAAGAAATAGCTAAAAATTCAATGAAATTACAGATACAACATGCCATAACCTGTGGGACACAATGAAAGCAGTCCTAAGAGGGAAATATATAGCACTAAGTTGTCACATCAAGAAAAAAGAATGAGCAAAAATAAACAGCCTAATGCTACATTTCAACCTTCTAGAAAAGAAAGAGCAAGTCAAACCCGTAGCTTACAGAAGAGGAAATTATAAAGATCAGAGCAGAAATTAATGCAATTGAGTCTACAGCACCAATGCAAGGAATTAGTGAAACTATGAGCTTGTTTTTTGAGAAAATAAACAAAACTGATAAATCTCTAGGCAATCTGTTCCAGAAAAAGAAAGAAAAAACTCAAATTCATGCAATAAGGACTGAAAAGACAGAAATGACTACAGACCCCATGGAAATTCAAAAGATCACCTACTTTGAATATCTCTACTCAAGTAGGGTGGAAAACACAGAGGAAATAGATAGATTTCTAGAAACATATGAACTACCATAGCTCAGTAAAGAAGAAATAGCAATTTTGAACAGCCCAATATCAGTTACTGAAATTGTAAATATGATTAAAAACTTACCAAGAAAAGCCCAAGACCTGATGAATTCACGGCTGAATTTTAAAAGAAATTTAGAAAACATTTAACCCCAATACTCCTTAAAATCTTCAATAAAATTAAAAGAGAAACAATCCTACCTAACTCATTCCTGGAAGCAAGTATCATGCTGATAACAAAAACCAGAGAAAGACCTAACCAAAAGGGAGAACTACAGCCAGTCTCACTAATGAACATTGATGCAAAGATTCTCAATGAAGCACTGGAAAAGACAATGCAGCAAATAATCAAGAAAATTGTATACCATGACCAAGTGGGATTTATTCCAGTGATGGGTTAACATATGCAGGTCAACACATGTAATACACCATATCAACAGGGCCAAAAACAAAAATCATGTGTTCATCTCAATAGACACAGAAAAAGATTTTAATAAAGTCCAACACTTGTTCATGATAAAAACCCTTCAGAAACTCAGAATAGATGGTATCAATCTCATAAAGGCCATCTATGACAAACAACAGCCAACATTGTACTAAATGGACAAAAACAGAAAGCTTTCACTCTAAAATCAAGAACAAGACAAGAATGACCACTATCACCATTCTTTTTTAAACATAGTTCTGGAAATATTAGCAAGAACAATCAGATAAGACAGAGAAATGAAAGGAATTAAGATAGGAAAAGAAGAAGTTAAATTAACACTGTTTGTAGATGACATGATACTTTATATAGAAGACCCCTAAAACTCCATTAAAAGAATACTACAGGTAATAAACAAATACAGCAGTGTACCTGGATACAAAGTCAATGCTCAAAATCAATAAAATTCTGGTACTAAACAAAAAACTCCCTAACAGAGAAATTAGGGAAATATTGCCTTTCACAACAGTATCTAAAAAGCAAAGTACATAAGAATCAACCTAATCAAGACTGTAAAAGAACTATGTGTTGAAAATTATATTAGTCTAAAAAGGGAGATGGAAGAGGATATTAGAAAATGGAAGGATATTTCTTGCTCTTGGCTAGGAAGAACCAACATTGTGAAAATGGCCATACTCCCAAAACTGTTATACAGATTTAATGCAATCCCAATCAAAATACTATTGACATACCTCACAGATCTAGAGAAAACACTTCTAAAATTTATTTGTAAACAGAAGACGCCTAAAATAGCAAAGGCAATTCTGAGCTACAAAGGCAAGGCAGGGGGCATCTCAATTCCTGACATGAAACTGTACTACAAAGACACAGTGATAAAATCAACATGGTACTGGCATAGAAAAAGACCTGAGTATCAATGGAACAGATTAGAAGAGGCAATTACACCTAGAAAGACACTCAGCCAGCTAATATTGGACAAAGGAGCTAAATATGTTCACTGGAAGAAGGAGAGTCTTTAATAAATGGTGTTGGAAAAACTGGCTCTCCACATGCTGAGGATGGAGACTAGGTCCATGCCTATCACCATGCACAAAACTAAAGTCTAAATGGATCAGGGACCTAAATATTAAAACAAAAACACTGAATCTACTGGAACACAAGGGAAGTAGAAGTCTTGGAGACATAGGGGTAGGCAGAGAATTCATGAACCAAATGCAAACTGCACTGGAAACACTTCAAAGAATCAACAAATGGGATCTCATATTATTGAAAAGTTTCTGCACTTCAAAAGAAATCACCAACAAAGTGAAAAGAAAACCCACAGGGTGGAAAAGAATTTTAGCCAACAACCCTTCAGACAAAGGACTTATATCCAGAACATATAAAGAATTGAAAAACATCAAGCTCCCCAAATTCAAAGACCCTCTCCAAAAATAAGCATCTAAGATGAACACACAGTTCCTAGAGGAAGATATACAAATGGCAAATAAATACATGAAGAAATGTTCACCATCACTGGTGATTCAAGAAATGCAAATTAAAACAACACTGAGATTTCATCTCACTCTGAAGATATACAAATGGCAAATAAATACATGAAGAAATGTTCACCATCAATGGTGATTCAAGAAAAGCAAATTAAAACAACACTGAGATTTCATCTCACTCCAGAAAGAATAGCTGCCATCAAGAAATCAACTGATAACAAATGTTGGCAAGGCTTTGGGAAAAACAGAACACTGTTCTACCATTGGTGGGAGTGTAGATTGGTGCAACCACTATGGAAATCACTATGGAAAATTCTCAGAAGACTAGGATTGGAAGCTCCATTCAATTCAGCTATTCCCCTCCTGGGTATTTTCCCAGAAAACCTGAAAATTTCAGATCAGAGTGATATATGTGCACCCATGTTCCTAGCAGCACAATTTGTAATAGCTAAATGCTGGAAACAACCAAGATGCCCATCCACTGCAGATTGGATGAAAAAGATGTGGGTTTTTTTAATTTTATTTTACAGAGAATAAAATAAAAGGGGACAGAACAATGCAAATCAGAACAGAACAATACAAGCAACACATCACTTCATAACAACACAATTGTATACCAATAGTAGCTACCATAATATCTCTTTCTTTTGAAATAATTGAGCATTGATTCACACTCAATAATATCAAACATGACAAAATAGAATAAAAGCATTCAAGGGAATGAAACTATTACAAGGCATTCTGAACCACAGAACATAAGATGAACAATGGCTACTATAATATTTCATTTTCTATAAAAAGTTTGTTTATATTATTACACATATTAAAATCCAATAAGATACAACATGATAGAACCAATGGTAATAGAAGAACAAAAGCATGGTAGGACTTTAAAGCAAGATGATATTAAATCAGCAAGGACTGCCATAATACCTTGTTTTCTTCAAAGTATTTGTTCATACTATCACACATAATAAGGTCAAATGAAACATAATAAAACCATTCCAACCAATGAATGAAAACATTACAAGTCTTCAAAGCAATATAATGGGGATACATTATTACCATAAAATCTTATGTACTCTTACCTTTTCTTACACTAGGGAGACTATGTGGAATTTATACATGTGAGTTTGATTTATTTTGCTTATGAGTATGGTCTCAAGTTGCATCCATTTATTTATAAATATCTCAATGTGATCATTCTTTATAGCTGAATAGTATTCCATAGTATAAAAGTACCACAATTTTTTTATCCACTCCTCAGTTGATGGGCACTTAGGTTGTTTCTAAGATCTGCCTATTACAAATTGTGGCAGTATAAACATGGGTGCACATACGTCACTGCGGTAAGATGTTTTAAGTTTTTCTGGGAATATGCCTAAGAGTGAAATAACTGGGTCAAATGGAACTCCAATCCCAGCTTCATGGGGAATCTCCAGACTGACTTCCACAGTGGTTGCACCAGTCTACACTCCCACCAACAGTGCAGAAGAGTTCCTTTTACCCACAGCCTCTCCAGCATTTGTTGTTGTTAGTTTTCTTTATCCTGGCCATTCTTTCTGGAGTGAGATGGAATCTCAGTGTGGTTTTAATTTGCATTTCTCTAATGACCAATGATGATGAGCAGTTTTTCATGTATTTATTTGTCATTCATATTTCTTCATCTGAGAACTATATGTTCATCTCAGATGCCCATTTTTGGATTGGGTCTTTGAATTTTGGGAATTTGATTTGTTTTAATTCTTTATAAGTTTTAGACAGAAGTCCTTTGTCTGAGGTACAGTTCATTAAGATTTTTTCCCAGTTTGTGGGTTTTCTTTTTTTTATTTTTTTATTTAAAGAAAAAAATTTTGAAACAGAAAGAGGGTAGAAACAATACAAAATCTCAAAAACAGAACAAAAAAACAAAAATAGTAACCAGTAAGAAATCACTAGTTGATAATTACATACTTTCCTCTTAGATGCAGTTGTTCAAGTTACAAAAGTAAAGTCCACAAAGTGGACATCCAAACAGTGAGACTACAGTCAGTTTCATTCATCTATCCAACTAAAACTTTAGCATCATGGTTATTAATTCCACACACTCAAACATACATACAGTTATATCCTTTAGAATACTCTTTTCCTTTTTTTTCTTTACAATAACTATAATCCATTCTCATAAACTACTTAGAAGTTCTACACATGTATAAGTCTCTACACACATACCTAGCCTTTCTGTATTAGAGGGAGAAACAAATCAAAACAAGTCAACAATACAAATTCCTAGAGAAACATGAAATGAAAAGAACATACAAAAACACAACACTAGATGATCTACAGTAGTCACTATGAAATCTCTTGCTCTTTTCAATAAAATTGTCTATATAGTCAAATATAGTATAAACAGCATTGCATTACACTATTAATAAAATCTAAACATTGGAGACATTATAGGACTTCAAAGACAGTTAACAATCAAACCAGGATGGGTATCCTATTGAGTTTGTGGGTTTTCCTTTCACTTTGCTGGAGATTTCTTTCGACATGCAGAACTCTTTAATAAGATGTGATCTCAGTTATTGATTCTGGGAAGTATTTCCCGTGCAGTTTGGATCTTGTTCATGAATTCTCTACCAACACCTATGTCTTCAAGATTTCTACCTACTTTGTCTTGCAACAGATTTAGTGTTTCTGTTTTAATATTTAGATCTTTGATCCATTAAGATTTTAGTTTAGTACATGGTGATAGGCATGGGTCTAGTTTTAGTTTTTGGCATATGGATAGCCAGTTTTTCCAGCACCATTTATTAAAGAGACTATCATTCTTCCAGTGAACATGCTTGGCCCCTTTATCAAAGATAAGGTGGCTGAATGTGTTCGTAGTTGTGGTTGTATCTTCTAATCTATTCCATTGATCTTCAGGTCTGTTTTTATTCCAATACCATGTTGATTTTAATACGGTAGGTTTGTAGTATAACTTCAAGTCAGGGATTGTGATTCATCCTGCCTTGGCTTTGCTGCTTAGAATTGCCTTTGCTATTCTAGGTCTCTTCTGGTTCCAAATGAATTTTAGGAGTGATTTCTCTAGAGCTATGAGGTATGTTAGTGGTATTTTCATTGGGGTTGCATTGAATGTGTATAACAGTTCTGGGAGAATGGCCATTTTTACAATATTTATTCTTCCTATTCATGAACAAGGGATGTCTTTCCATTTTCTGAGGTCTTCTTTGATTTCTTTTTCAGGGTATTATAATTTTCCCTGTACAACCCTTTTACATCTTTCATTAGATTAATTCCTAAGTATTTCATTAATTTGGATGCTAGTGTGAAGGGTGTTGCTTCTCTTATTTCTCTCTCAGTGATTTTGTTGTGAGTGTATAAGAATGCTATTGATTTTTGAGTATTGACTTTGTATCCAGCTACATTGCTGAATTTATTTATTATATCTAGGAGACTTTCAACGGAGTTTTGGGGGTCTTCTATGTAGAGTATCATGTCATCTGCAAATCATGATAAATTAACTTTTTCTTTTCCTATCTTTACTTCTTTTATTTCTCTCTCTTGTCTAATTGCTCTGGCTAGTATTTCCAGCACTATATGGAATAGGAGCAGTGATAAGGGACGTCCTTCTCTTGTGCCTGATTTCAAGGTAAAGGCTTTCAGGTTTTGACCATTTAATATGATGCTGCCTGTTGGTTTGTCATAGATGATCTTTATCATATTGAGGTAAAGACCATCTATTCCAATTCAAAGAGAATAATATTACAAATTCACACAGTATTACAATTGTAACTTTTTACATGGACTCAAATGGATTTTTCAAATATTAACAATGCATTAATAGACCAGTGTACATCCAAGGGAGTGTAGTATGATTTAAACAAAATTCAATAGAGGACAATGACAGATTTTGAGAACTACAACAGGTATTCACACTAAAAGAATTAAAAGAGCCAAAATAATAAATCATGGAGAAAAGAATAGTATCAATAAAATTCAAAGAAGAATTTGTAGGAACATTAACAAAGAAAGAAATTTTGGAAAGGTAAGTCTGAAACACGGGAAAGTCCACTGAAGCATAGATGGGAAAATGGGAATGTTGAAGATATCCTTGTATTTCTCTCTCACCCTAGGTGCTCAGTGTTTGGGACCCTCACTCAGGGCACCTGGCTTCCCTGCATCAGTGAGTCTGCTGAAAATACTGTATGTAAGCTGCAGTGCCTGGTGGCAGTGCTGGAGTGAGAAGCTGCCTCCTCCCAGTGGACATCTATCATCTCTTACCCACTGTCTCAGTGACCTTGTTTATTGTTCCATTTCAAGGCACCCAGAGGTGAAACTAATTGCCCCCCAGATGCAAACACAATCTTCTAATGAATATATAATATCACAAAATAACAATTCCACGTCTTGGTTTTTCCAAGTGGAGTGGCATCAAAAAGTAAACTTTGGGATTGAGAAAGTTGTTGAAAGTTTCACACAACATATGAAAATATCCACATCCCCAGCATCAGCCTAACCTTTCTCACTGGAGATGAGCTTGCCGCCTGCACTGACAGTATGCTTTAACCACATTTCTCTTTTACTACCTCAAGCACCATATAACTTAGTACAGGGATCCATCATAGTGGTGATGCACTCACTATGCTGTGCAAGCAATTTTTCATCTCAAAATTGCTTGACACAATTTAGAGATTAAAAATGGAACAAAACATGCTATTTTATATTTTTCAAAGACATTAATTGTCAAGATATGAGCAATAATGCTGAACAGTCAAAAATAGGTACTTCTAAACTTAAGATATATAAGTCTATCCCTTAGGATCACACATTCCTGAAAACTTCATGTATGTTAACTTTTTCTTTGAAGCCTTATGTAATTTTTTTCTGAAAATTTGATTTCATATGTTTATTTTTAATTAATAGTTCTTTTGTACATGGAGTACAGTGATGTATTTCAATATACATATGCAAAATGTTCTGATCAGATAAGCATAATTGGTACAAACATCACCTCATACATCCCCCATTGCCTTTTGCTTGGATATTTAGAAACCTCCCAAACATATGTCTGGTAATATAAATGTAACTCTACTCTACCATATATTTCTTGCTGGGCTAAAGAATACAGAAGTGATTCTTCCTATCACATAGCACCACCGCAAAGAAGAGTCATTCTCTCTCCTCTGTGAATTCCAATCTCCTGGTAATCAATGTTGTACCCTCTGCTTCTATGAAATCATCCTTTTAAAAACAAATATATAGAAGATCATGGCCACAATGCCACACTCCAGAGGTACATCCTGGTCCAGAGGTTCTCAGTTCCACCCTACCAGGTGCAAGGCCCTAACATATAGTTCAATTAGCATTCAGAGTGAACAATTTCAAATCCTGAAAGGAAACAACTTCAAACAAGATCAATTCACCTTGAAAAACTATCAGGAATGAGGGAGAAATAAGAAATTTCTATGATGAACAACTCAAGGAATTCTTGACCACAAAGCAGGGCAAGTAATTAAATGCAGAGGAAAATCTAAAGAGACAACAGCAGAAACACTAAATATTCTGGAAGACAAAGGAAGCAGAAATCTCAATGACATAGGAGTAGGCAGAGGGTTCATGAAAAAATCAAGCTGCACAAGAAATATTTCCCAGAATCAACAAATGGAATCTCATCTTACTAAAAAGTTGTTGCATGTCAAAAGAAATCTCCAACAGAGTGAAAAGAAATCCCAGGAATCAGAAAAATATATTAGTCAGATGTCCCTGACACAAAGAACTTCTATCTAGAGTATAAAAAGAACTTTTAAAAATCAGTCCTGAAATTTCAAAGACCCAATACAAAAATGGGCATCTGAGATGAATACACACTTCTCAGATGAAGAAATACAAATGGCAAATAAATATATGAAAAAATATTGAGAATCATTTGTTCTTAGAGAAATAAAAATTGCAACAACATTGAGATTCCATCTCACTCTGAAAAGAGTAACCAAAATCAAGAAATCAACTCATAACAAATGTTGGAGGGGATGTGGGGAAGAAGGAATATTTCTCCACTGTTGATGGGAGTATTAACTGGTGTTATCACTGTGGAAATCAGTATGGAGGTTCCTCAAGAAGGTAGGATTAGAGGTTCCATTTCACCCAGCTATCCTGCTTCTGAGCATATCCACAGAAGAATTAAAATATCATACCACAGTGATATATGTGCACCCATTCTTATAGCAGCACAGCTTGCAATAGCCAAATCTTTGAAGCAACCCCAATATCCTTTAACAGAGGAGTGGATAAGAAAGATGTGGTATTTTTATACAATGGAATATGACTCAGCTATGTAGAAAAATTGAATTGAGGTTTTTAAGGTAAATGGATGCACCTTAAGATATTATTCATCTTACTGTTTATCTTCTTTGTTGAAATTCTGTAATATTTCTACCTTTTTCCTGTTTTTTTCTCTTTAAATAAAAAAATATGAAAAAAGATATTATTCATAAGTATATCAGTAAACACCATATTATCTTCCTAGTGTAAGAAACTGAAAAAGTAAATAAGATCCAAAATCCCAAAAAAAATTGGAAAGGGACAAATAACCACTCAAAAGGGGAAAATGTCTCAGACAGGTAAAAGTAGAAAAGAATGAAGAGAAAAGGAAAAAGACATACATTTGTGTGTATATATATATATATATATATATATATATATATATGACGGCAAAGGAGACTGTACTAATTTTCTTAGTTCCTGAAAAAGAACCCTTAACACTCATGGGGTCCTTTTTTGCTGATAAAAAATAATAAAATATTTTCCCAGATTTACTGCTTTACAATAAGAATGATCTATTCTCCAAATTATCCAGTGACTACTACTACAGACTTTATTTCTGGCAAGAGAATAATATTCCTAGTGACTCAATAAGATGAAAAGTATGTGCCACTTGGATATGGTTGTGTTTTGAGTACTGACATGGGAAAAATTTAAAGAACATTCAAAAATATAAACTTTATTTTAAACAAATATACATACCATATGAAATATTAAATGTTGAATCATAACATTCTTGAAAAAATAAATGTACATTCTCTCCTCCATCTGGAACCAAGTAAAGTATCAAAGAGAATAAAAAGAAGGTTCCTGCTCTGCCAGAAACCTTTAAGAAACAGTGAACACATTTCACCAGGCAGAGGAAAAAAATGCCTGGGTAAGAATTCTGCCCAAAAAAACACTTCAAATGGCAACAAGGAACCTCATTTATGAAAAAAACAAGCACTATCACAAGGAGTATAGATAATTATATAGAACTGAGATTCACAAAGCTGAGGTGACAAGACAACTTGGTAACGTCTATGTACTTGCAGAACTCAAGTTGGCATTTCTCAATCAGACTAAGGGTACCAAAGGTTTGAACCCAAAGTTCCACAGGGTGTTGTAGTTTCCTTGCACTTGAAAATCTTCAATGGTACATTTGTTAAGCTCAACAAGGCTTCAACTCACATGCTGAGCATTGTGGAAACACATGTTGCATGGGGATATACAAATCTACAGTCATAAATGACTAATATACAAGCATTACTATGGCAAAATTATTTTTTATTTTAAAGAGAATAAAACAAAAGAGGACAGATCTAAGCAGATCAGAACAGAACAATGTAAGTAACACAGCATTTCACAACAAGACAATTGGATATTAAGAGGAGCTATCATAATGTCTCTTTTTTCAAACAGTTGAACTTAGCTTTACACACAATAATGTCAAACATAACAAAATAGAATAAAACCACTCAAGAGAATGAAAGTATTGCAAGTCATTCTGAACCAAATAACTGAAGAGGGACAATGGCTACTATATTATCTCATTTTCCATAAAAAATTTGTTTATACTAACATACATATTAAAATCCAATAAGACACAACATGATATAACCGATGGTATTAGAAAAATAAAAGCATGGAGAATCAACAATGGCTGCCATATTTTCTTTCTCTGAAAGTAACTATTAATACCATCACATATATTAAGATTAAACAAAATAGAATAAAACCATCGAATGAAAACATAAAACTTCAAAGGAATATAATGGTGAACCATGATTACCATAAAATCTTCTGTACATTTACCGTTTCTTACACTAGGGAGACTATACGGTACTTATACATGTGAGTTTGATTTCACTTATGAGTATGGATTCAAGTTGCATCAATTTATATATAAATATCAATGTGATCATTCTTTTTGCTGAGTAGCATTCCATTGTATAAAAATACAACAATTTTTCATTCATTCCTCCATTGATGGGCACTTATGTTGATTCCAAGACCTGGCTATTACAAATTGTGCCACTATAAACATGGGTGCACATATATCACTGTGGTAAGATGTTTTCAGTTCTTCTGGGAATATACCTAAGAGTGGAATAGCTGGGTCAAATGGGACCTCCAACCCGAGCTTTTTGAAGAATCTCCAGATTGACCCCCACAGTGGTTGCACCAGTCTACACTGCCACCAACAGTGCAGAAGAGTTCCTTTTTCACCACAGCCTCTCCAGCATTTGTTGTTGGTAGTTTTGTTAATCCTGGCCATTCTTTCTGGAGTGAGATGGAAGTTGGTAGCCTCTCCAGCATTTGTTGTTGGTAGTTTTGTTAATCCTGGCCATTCTTTCTGGAGTGAGTGTGTTTTTAACTTGCATTTCTCTAATGACCAATGATGATGAACATTTTTTCATGTATTTATTTGTCATTTGTATTTCTTCATCTGAGAACTGTGTGTTCATCTTGGATGCCCATTTTTGGATAGGGTCTTTGAATTTCAGGGGTCTGATTTTTTTTAATTCTTTATAAGTCCTAGACAGAAGTCCTTTGTCTGAGGGACAGTTCACTAAGATTGTTTCCCTGTTTGTAGGTTTTCTTTTCACTCTGCTGGACATGTCTTTCAACATGCAGAAATTCTTTAATAAGATGTGATCCCAGTGATCAATTCTGGGAAGTATTTCCCATGCAGTTTGGTTCTTGTTCATGAATTCTCTACCAACCCCTATCTTCAAGATTTTTACCTACTTTGTCTTGCAACAGATTTAGTGTTTCTGTTTTAATATTTAGATCTTTGATCCATTTGGATTTTAGTTTAGTACATGGTGATAGGCATGGGTCTAATTTTAGTTTTCAGCATATGAAA
>PVLA01007234.1:0-108839 GCA_004027455.1 Hydrochoerus hydrochaeris | reverse complement strand
GACAAAAACTGAAAGCTTTCACTTTAAAATCAGGAACAAGACAAGGATGTCCACTCTCACCACTCCTTTTCAACATAGTTCTGGAAACACTAGCCAGGGCAATCAGACAAGAGAGAGAAATAAAAGGAGTAAAGATAGGAAAGGAAGAAGTTAAATTATCACTATTTGCAGATGACATGATACTCTATATAGAAGACCCGAAAACCTCCATTAAAAGACTGCTAGAGGTAATAAACAAGTTCAGTAGTGTAGCTGGATACAAAGTTAATGCTCAAAAATCAATAGCATTCCTGTACACAAACAAAAAACTCACTGAGAGAGAAATTATGGAAATATCACCCTTTACAATAACATCTAAAAAAATGAAATACTTAGGAATCAACCTAACTAAAAATGTAAAAGACTTATATGCTGAAAATTATAATACACTGAAAAAAGAGATTGAAGTGGATATTAGAAAATGGAAGGACATTCCTTGCTCTTGGTTAGGAAGAACCAACATTGTGAAAATAGCCATACTCCCAAAACTGTTATACAGATTTAACACAATCCCAATCAAAACACCATTGACATATCTCACAGATCTAGAGAAAACACTCCTAAAATTCATTTGGAAACAGAAGAAACCTAGAATAGCAAAGGCAATTCTAGGCAATAAAAGCAAGGCAGGAGGCATCTCAATTCCTGACTTGAAACAGTACTATAAAGCCACAGTGATCAAATTAGCTTGATACTGGCAAAGAAATAGACCTGAGGATCAATGGACCAGATTAGAAGATGCAAGCACAACCACAAAGACAGTCAGCCACCTGATATTTGCCAAAGGGGCTAAATATGTCCACTGGAAGAAAGATAGTCTCTTTAATAAATGCTGTTGGAAAAATTGGCTCTTTACATGCCGAAGACTGAAACTAGATCCATGCATATCACCGTGCACAAAACTAAAGTCTAAATGAATCAAAGACCTCAATATTAAAACAGAAACACTAAATCTACTGGAAGACAAGGGAGGTAGAAGTCTTGGAGACATAGGAGAAGGCAGAAAATTCATAAACCAAATGCAAACTTCACGGGAAACACTTCAAAGAGTCAACAAATGGGATCTCACATTATGAAAAGTTCTGCATTTCAAAGGAAATCACCAACAGAGTGAAAAGAAAACCAACAGAGTGGGAAAAAATTTTAACCAGCAACCCCTCAGACAAAGGGCTTGTGTCCAGAATATATAAAGAATTGAAAAACATCAATCCCCCCAAATTCAAATACCCTCTCCAAAAGTGGGCATCTGAGATGAACACACAGTTCTCAGAGAAAGATATACAAATGGCAAATAAATACATGAAGAAATGTTCACCATCACTGGTCATTCGAGAATTGCAAATTAAAACAGCATTGAGATTCCACCTTACTCCGGAAAGAATAGTTGCCATCAAGAACTCAACTGATAACAAATGTTGGTGAGGCAGCGGGGAAAAAGGAACACTGCTCCACTGTTGCTGGGAATGTAGACTGGTGCAACCATTATGGAAATCCATATGGAGAATTCTCAGAAGACTAGGATTGGAAGCCCCATTCAATGCAGCTATCCCCCTCCTGGGTATTTTCCCCAAAGAACTGAAAAGTTCATATCACAGTGATATATGTGCACCCATGTTCATAGCTGCACAATTTGTGATAGCTGAATCCTGGAAACAACCAAGATGCTCATCAACTGCAGAGTGGATGAAAAAGATGTGGCATTTTTATACAATGGAATATTACTCAGCTATAAAAAAGATGATCTTGAGGCCTTCATAGGCAAATGGAGACAACTTGGGACTATCCTCATTAGTGAAATAAATAAGAATCATATTTATAAATATCATATTGTCTCTAGTGTAAAAAGTAAATAAGAACTACAAGTGTAATAAAACCAAAATGTGTAATTGCTCTTGTAAAAAAGAGAGGAAAAGAAAGTGCTCTAAGGGATATAACTGCATGTAAGTTTGAGTATGGAAAATAGATGACCATATTGCTGAATCTTTGTTGGATCTTTGAGCAGAACTGTTTGTAGTCTGACTGTTTGAATATTTACTATGTACCCTTTAACTTTGTAACTTGAACAACTACATCCAAGATGACAATATGTAATTTACAAATTACTGATTTCTTAGTGGGGCTTTTTCTCATTCTCCTTTTTCTTTCTTTCTTTTAGAATTCTGTATTATTGCTACCCTTTTTTGTTTTTTTTGTTTTGTTTTGTTTTTTTCTTCTCTTTAAATAAAATTTTTAAAATGTAAAAAAAAAAAAAAAGAAAACAACCAAATTTTTAAATGCACAAAGGACTTCTCAGAAACCTAAAAGAAAAGGAAGGGAGAAAAAGGGAAAGTAAAAAGAATTAAGATGTGTTATATACATACATCAATTCCTCACAATGAATGTAAGCTTTGTGTACTGAAAACATATGCTAATAAAAACAGAAATTTACATTAAAAGTAAGGACAAAAACCCCCATAATCACATCCAAGATGACAATATGTAATTTATCAACTAGTGATTTCTAAGTGTTTTTTTCTCTTTTTTTCTTATAGAATTCTGTATTGTTGCTACACTTTTTTCTTTTTTTTTCTCTTTAAATAAAATTTTTTAAATGCATAATTGCTATTATAAAAAAGGGAAGAAATAGGAAGTGCTATAAAAGATATAACTGCATGAATATTTAAGTGTGTAGGATTGATAACCATATTTCTAAGTTCTTGTTGGATTGTTGAACAGACCTGTTTACAGTCTCAGTGCTTGAATGTCTACTTTGTATGCTCTAATTTTGTAACTTGAACAACTATTTCTAAATGGACAATATGTAATTTATCAATCTTGTACTGTTTATCCATTTTTTTGAAATTCTGTAATATTTCTACCTTTTTTCTGTTTTTTTCCTCTTTAAATAAAAAATTTAAAAAAATAATTGCATGTTATATGAAATTGATTGCAGAATCAAATAATTCTGAGTTTAAATTAAAAAGAGCTAAAATAATATTAAATAATCCATTTATTTCTCAAAAAATCATCCACTATATTCACAAAACATTTCAGATGTATTTCCTATAACATGGTGTTATGGTCGATGCATTGTGTCACCTTGAGAAGTTTAGAAGTTTAATGGCAAAAGATTCATCATGGAGCCAGGATCCTTACTTTGTAAATATCCTCATCCTGTGCAAGAGGAGGGCACAGAGATTTTGTCAGTGCTACATCTGCCCTGCTGGGGAGAGGAGTGGCCTACATACAATATAAGGAAGGAGATGAGGTTTGCTGTGCCCCCTTTTTGCTCTGGCTGCTTTTGCTGTTTGCTGCCTTAAAGAATTGTCCCTGTGCCATGCCACCCTACCTTGGAACCAACTGATTATGGACTGAAACTTCCACAAACCATAAGCTAAATAAACTTTTCCTTCCTTTATTTGGAGTGACAAGTATTTCATCCAAGGAAAGAAAGGAAAGTAATCAAGGCATGTGGTGAAGTAAAATTCCAACATTATCCTTTTGTAGGCTTACAATTAAAAGGATTTCTATTTAATTCCACTGATGCCACACTAGTATCAAGCACTTAAATTTCTAATGTTTAGAAATATTTAATTCTTTTTCAGTATTTACCACAATTGAATCTTATACAAAAAAGGTCATCATATATACACAGAAAATATACACAAATAGGAATATTTACACATACTTATACATCTGTAGTACATAAAGAATATATGGCATTCTCTGTTCTACATTAGAGAATACCATATGATCTTTTAAATGCTTAATTTTAGGAGAACACAATAACAAATTCTAAAGCTATTCTTTTAGAGGAACTTCAAGTCTGCCAATTGATTGCATCTTTCACTATTCAATGCCCTGATAAGGCAAAGCCGTCTAAATTGTCTACATTAATAGAATCTTTCCAGATGTGGTAGTATATAACTGTAACCCCAGCACTCAGGAGGCAGGAGAATTGCCACAAGTTTGAGGCCAGTCTGGACTATATAGTAAGCTCAACAGCAACCTGAACTATATAACAAGACCCTGTTTCAAAACGAACAAAAAACCCCAAAATATTCATTAATAGAATCTTAAGAACATATAAAGAGCCATATCAAATACTTAGGATACAGATATATACAGATCTAGAATTCTAACAGAATAGAATTCAATAAACTAAAATGTTAAATTATTTCTTGGGATGTATAACTTGCTGTGAGAATGCAAACCCCTGAGGATTTTGGTTCAGAACAAGGCATTTCAATATACCTTCGCTGAACTGATTTTTTAAGATAAGTGGATATCTACTCTATGTTTTTAGCATTTATAACTAACCATATACCAGGTGACAGTACTGAAAAAGTTTCTTTAAAAGAAAATTATTTAGAGATCATTCTATTTTTCTACCAAAAATCCATTTACAATAGGCAATTACATGCCATTCAAAAGACTGCTTTTCATGGAACCTATAAAAGGAGACAAAAGCTCTGTAGGATCAGAAAGGACTGGTGAGGGTAATCTCTCTGGTTGGAAACATTCCCACCTCACCTCACACCTCAGATTCTGCCTCCTCAGCACTGGATCCTGGAGAAGGGAATTAACATTTATCGAGTACCTATTTTATTCAGGCAAAAAGTTTTGTTTTACCTGTATTTAGTCTCATTTAATTTTTTCAAATACTTTTTTGATAATTTGACAGTTATCTTTTGATATTCCCTGTTTTTACAGATAAGAAAGCTGAGGTTCATAGAGAATAAGGATCATACATCTAATATGTGGCAAAACTGGATTCAAACCCATTGGCTCATCTGCCTCTTGAAATTCTATTGCAGCTCCATCCCCATCTTGTTCTGTGATTAGTTTCACTGTGTCAGCAATGGGCAATTCAGCTGACCTTCTCACGCAATCTTCCTTGGATTCCCTGGATGCTGATACAGATCTCATACAAAACTTTGGCTTTTTGGGTGCTATGAAAGCCTCGGTCTGCCTAGCCCCCAATTCTTCTGTTTGCATGACTCTGCTCCATCCCACTATCCATTTCGACTCCTGCATATCTACCCACTCTGGTCTTTCCCTCTGTCCATTTTACTTTTCTTGACTGTCTGGTCAGAAATTGTTAAATATTTAATAAATCCATGTAAGCCTTCTTCTCTCTCATTTCTTATATTTGAAGAAATTCAGAGCTACTGAGAAGATGAACACCTTGAAGGTAGGAATTGTTTTGTATTCACTTACACGTTCCCTTTATGTAGCACAGTATCTGGTAGACTCTTGGATGTTTATTAAACCAGTAAATGAGTGGTAGATCAAAGTATATCTTCCTGCATGCTGGGCTAAGGTGGCCAGAGCTGATTCTTTAGTTCTTCTGCTATTACCAGATTGCAGGCTCCAGAATGAGAATTTCTTTAGTTTGAATCTTGACTCCGCAACCAACTATGTGACATTTGGCAAGTTACTTAAATTCTTTCATTAGATTCCTGATTTGAAAGAAAAGACATATTGATATACTTGACCTTATGGATAACTGTGAAGATTAAATGAGTGATTAATAGTCCTGGAACAGTGTTAGCACTCATGCACATCTTTTCCTTACATTCTGTATACTTGGGACAATTGTCAATACAGTTCCTCTTCTTGACTTTTAGTTGACATTTTTGGAGACAATACTCATGATTCTAATATAATGAGATTGTTTGTTAAGTATTCCTTCAACTGGGTCTACATCAACCTCTCTAAAATTTTAACAGTTTTGTTTTCAGTCTATCTTTTGAGAATCTTCTCTTGTATAAAAGTGAAAACTCATATGTGTCTAAAGTTATTACATTTTAGTTTATGCATTGCTAATAATTTAAATGATAAATTCCTAGCTATGTATTCATTCATCAGCTCATTCATTCACTAAATAACATCTATTAAGTTCCAGTAGTGTTCCTGACACTGCAAAATAAATAAAATAGATTTTTTGTCTTCCATACACTTTCGTCCAAGCACCATTGCAAATTTTTTTTTTCTGTTGACAATTCTGATCACCTTCCTTTGAATGCCCCCAATTTTGCCCATATTTTTCCAAAGGATTTTTTTAAGGAGTACAAAAACTAATCATCACGTAGAACAAAATATCACTTTTTGTTTTCATTGGCTCTAAGTGGCAGGAAGCCAGAGGGTGTGAAGCAGCAATCTCTCTTCCTTAGACACATTCCCACCTCCTTTCACACAGGCCACAGGTTAAGGGTGAAATCTAAAGGTTAAGAGTTATTGAATCCCAAAGGTTGATTACCTTTTTTATAGTCTCTCTATAAAGGAAAATTTCCCTTTTTGAGGATTTACTGTTTTGTAATGTCTTTGTATATCCAATGAGTTCAAAACATGCCTGTTTTCTCTGCCTTTTAAAGAAGAATATCCTTTTCCTTCTCCTTGGCCCACAGAAACAAAGCAGAAGTCAGGGTAAAAGGAGATACAAATGTCCAGATTAAGTCTGATATTCTTCACCTAAGGGAAAACAATTCCTTTACTTTGGTTGTTTTCCCTATAGGTTTATCTAGCCCTGCATCGTTTCATCATCAAAATAGTGGTATTTCAAGGGATGAGATGAGAATGAAGGTCTAAAACAAAGGTGCTCAAGAGAAATCTCTGCTTTCATGTAGGCTTAGTTGTAAGACAATGCCTCCATAGTATCACCTTTCTTAGTAGACCAAACTGAGGCCTGGGACAAAAACACAGGATACAAAACAAAGTGTCATATTTACCTGTTCTTTTACTTTGTTATCTCTCCCTACAAAATGACTACAAGGTATTTCAGATACAAAGATACACAACAGTCTGAAAACCTGTAAGGATTGTTGATGGCTATTGCTATGCTACCAAAGCAAAGCCAACATTATAGCATTCTATGATATGGAATATGTCAATGGCCTCTGACGTGTAGGTCTGCTTCAGATACAGAACTTAAGATCTTTCCCTCTCAGAATTAGTATTTGCCCCTAGGGCTTTTTATAAGGAAAGTTACTTTATATTAGGCAACATGGATGTAGTTTCCAAACAGTCCAGTTATCGACAATGAACTTCTGCTTAAATTTGTGCTTAAAATCCTCCAGGCTTTGTACAATCCACATCCTTAGAAATTATGTAAGGTTCTGATAGATGTAATCTAGTTTATCTTCCTGTTTTACCTCCATCATGTCTCATTTATATTCTAGCTGTGCAGAGCCACTTGCAGGCCTAGAAAAAAACCACATGCTCACTTTCAAGTGCCAAGACTTTGCAAATGCTACTTTTTTCAGTTAGGAATTCCTCTCACTATATTTATTCCCATTACATTCTTCAGGGTTTTTCTAAAGATATCTGCTGTGAGAAATTCTCTGTTTCCTACCAATCAGGCTTATTCAGTTTCTATTCTGACATTATAATGCATCATATACCACATATTTGCATAATTTCATTGCTCTGTGATCTTCTCAAAAAGAAGCATTTTCATTTACATAGCATCCATTTGTTGAGCAAATATTATATGGCAAACTCAAAAAAAATTGGCACTTTACATGTATTGGCTCCTTCTGCAAAACAACTACCAAAGCAGCTGTTTTCAACTTCATATACAGGTTAGGAGGAACAGATCCAAAACTTCATGGCTATAAGCAGAAAAAGTGAAATTCCTATAACAGTTCACTTGGCTTTAAGGATTATATTCCTTCAGTGAAAGTACTCTGTTCCCTCCATACAATAAAGTCTCCTTTATCTTCGTACTCCTAGTATAAGACACATAGAAGGCACTATGGGAACTCTATAAAAATGTGTTAAAATAGGCAAGACATACTCTGGTTTCTCTTCAAATCAAATAAATTTTTACCTTTTACTGACCTTTGAATTCTCTGAGTTTTTCAGAATAATTTTGCCAGCTACTCCTTAGACAAAAGACTATTTAGATAATGTAAAGAACTAAAAAAAAAAAACTCAATTTAAAAATGATCAATTGAATTGAGTATACTTAGAAGAAATACAAGTGGTCAATAAGTAAATAAAAAAATGCCCAGCATCTTTGGCCACTAGAGAAGTTCAAATCAAAACAACACTGATATTCCATCTACCTGAGAAAGAATAGCCATCATTAAGAAATTAACAAATAACAAATGCTGATGCAGTTGCAGGGGAAGATGAACACTTTTACACTGTTTGTGGGAGTGTAAACAAGTAGAATCACAATAAAAATTAGGATAGAGATTCCTCAAAAAACTAAAAATAAAAATCTCATTTGACTCAGCTCTTACACTTCTAGATATCTTCCCAAAGAAGTCAAAGACATCATATTTCAGTGTACTTTTATACCGATGTATATACTCATAGTAGCTAAATCTTGGAAGCTGCCTATTTATCATTAATAGATAAATAGATAAAGAAAATGTATATATACACAATGGAATGCTACTCAGAAGAATAAATTTGAGTCATTTATAGAAAAATGATGCACCTGGAGACCATAATGCTAAATGAAATAAATCAAACACAGGAGGCTAAATATAGCATGGTTCTTCTTATATGAGAAGCCTAAAATATAAATAAATAATTTAAAAAGGAAAATAAAAAGTAAATGGTAAGAAACAGAGAAAGACTTTGTGAAGATAAGAAAGAGTTTAAGAACTCTTTCTTGAGAGATAAGTTGAGTGAAAAAGAAAATAAAAAATGATTAAAATGCAAAATGAATATATTTCAGTTCTCAAGATGAATGGAATTGTCATGTACTGAAAATATACACTAATTAAAACAAAGAATTAACAAATTTAGTAAAAAGAAATAGTAAAGACATGATTTCTTAAGTGTTTTTCATGCCCATTTGTTTTCTTAGAACCAGACAATTCTGATGGCAAATACCTACTTCATAGGGAGTTATTTACCACACTTTTAGCAAAATGCTGCAAACCAAAGCTATTGAATGTTGTGCTACAAGTTATAGAGAGTAAGAACATTTAGTTCTAGTTTATAACATTTTATCCAGGATTCCCTTTGGCAGTAGTTACATAATTCATATTCAGTACACCAGCTCTGTTCTCTCATGAAATTTTCCATCCCTCTACTTCAAGACTTTGCTATAGACTGAATGCTTGTATTCCCCAATAACTTGCATCTTGATATTTTAACACCAAATATGATAGTATTAGGAAGTGGAGTTTGGGGACAATGGGAAACTTGTGAATAGGATTAGTTCTCTTTTCACAAAATACAAGAATCTTATTTTCACCCTCTCCTTTCCCTGTTTTGTGAGGATAAATGAAAACAGGCATGTATAAACCAGGAATACAGCATTCACCAGGCATGTTAGCTCTCTGATTCCAGGCTTCCAACCTCTAGAACTGTGAGAAATCAGTGTTCATTCAACACTGATTGTTTAAACTACTCAGTTTATGATATGTTATTAAAACAGCCCAAGCAGACCAAGACATACTTGATACTAGGATACATGAATATGTAACTGTCTTTTTTTTTTTCAAAGAGAGCAGAGACCTTGTTTCAATCTTTCCCATCTAATTAGTATGTGTGTTATATATGTGCCATAAATTAATCTGAAACAAAAACTAAAACCCAAAGTTAACCCAAACCAAACACATTTCTACCTGAAACCATGTGGAGTTAGTCATTTTTAAAAGTTGAGTTTCCCAGTTCCTTTAAGGTTTAATCCTTTACAATAAATTTTTTCTCTATCCTGTAATGGAATACTTGCTTCAGACTGTTTGCCCCATACAAAATGGACTCAAATTATGATGATTTTATCTTTTTGTCGTGTGTGTGTGTGTATGTGTGTTTTCTGATTTCCTTTATTATCAGGCTGTCAGATTTCACTCCTTAGGAAGTGAATGCTTCTGCCAACAGTAATTGTAAACTTCATTTATTGGGAATTTACTGACAAGTATTGTGCTTGTATTTTATTTGTATTATTTTATTTAGCCCTGAAAAATTTTTAAGAACATAGAAGTGGTTCTGGATCCTCTGAGCTCTTTTTTTGTTTTTACTGACATGTCAACCACGAGTACAACTGGATAGTTTGTTGTGAATATCTGGTCTATAACTAAATATGGCTAAATTATTATCATCATTTTTTCAGAAAGTTCTTTCTCAATGATTTTGTTTCAGATAGCACCCTTATAGTGATAAACACTTCACAGTGTGTCACACTATTTTCTTACTTAGTGTTTAAAATAGCACATAATTGGAACTGCTCGTGCCTTTTAAAAAGCTCTCCGTGATGCCGACATCAGATAAATACTTGGTAAAAAAGGTTGGGAGAAGAACAAAGGAATAATTGATGATTTTTAAATGATGAAAATGAAAGTACATTTGCTATGTATTTCAGAATCACAAGTGGGTAGAATTTTAAGAAAGCATATGCTTTTATTCTACGGGACAACTTTCCAAAGAGGACATTCCCATAGTGAAAATACTAACCTCTCTATTTCTTTCAAAGTAGCCTGACATTCTAATCATCTAGCTCCCATGTATTAATGTATTCCAGATGAGTATTAACTTCAATCTAGATCTTAAGAATAACTCCTCATTTATAAGCCCATTAATTCTTCACTGGTGTTATTATTTGCATCTTGTTACCCAGAGTTCTGATTTCACATTTTTTTTCTTGTTGATGCCAGCTTGGATCTAACCTGCCATTCTATGTACTTCAGACTGCCTCAGAAAATACATCTTACCTGGGCTTTGGCCCAGTTTATAATATTTAACTGACCTGAGAAGACCCTTTGTAATGGTAGAAAGACTCCTGCTAAGACTAGATGAAGATCAAATGGAAAGCTACATAAGATAAACTGTATTGGATAAGTCCCTGAAGTATCTTATTTCTCAAAATTCATAGGATTCCATGATACCCCAAGAGGCAGACAGATAGATTAAGAGTACAGATTGTAAAGGCAGAGAAAACTCAGTTTAAATTCTTAATCTACTACACTGTAAAATACAATAAATAATAGGTTCAATTTCACAGGATTGTTTCACAAAATAAGTGAGACACTGTATGAGATGTGTTGAAAAACATGGAGTGAAGTTTTAAATCTTAAAATTTGGTACAGTAAAAGACATAGTGCCTTTGTCCCCCTCAACATACTTCTTCTCACTTTGAACACACTCATCCTATCATTCTTAGCACTTTTTGAGGCAGTTCTGGAAGTTCTCTTTCATGGGTGTCTTTAGGACCATGGTCATGGCTGCCTCCATAGCCTGACTTGAGTCTAAATGATTACATTCCTTAGTCATTTGACTTTAGAGAAGAGCTAGAAGTCACATAGTGACAGATAAAGTGAATAAGGTAGGTGAAGACACACAGTGTTCTTATAAGTCTGTCTTTATGTCAGATAGTATTTAGCAGCAGCATTTACTGCATTTTTAACCACATCTAGTAAAGATAATTTGCAAAAGAGAATAATTATAACTGTCTCAGAAAGTGGTGGAAACAATGAGATAAGTGGGATAAATGTGTTGGAAGCAAGGGGGAATATTTTGAAGGCTCTTAATGGCAATGTGTCTTTTACTATAATAAATATTTTAATGTAAATATTTGCTGTATATTTTGATCACACCTCGCATGTAGAGCTTGAAACATAGTTAAAATGCTTTATAAATGCTAATTGCTAATTATAGTGTTAATGTTAAGCTAATAATAAGTATAATGGTACTAGTTCCAACTCACAAACAGGAGAAATTAATGAAGGTCTGCTCTTATTCTATTTTGATTTGTGATTTGCATCCAGGAACACAATCTATCATTTTGAGAAGTAGTAACTGTGTAGCCTTGGGAAAGATCATTTCATTTTCTTTACTCTCATTCATTCATGTATAAATTGAGAGTAAAAGTGTCTTGTATGACAAAGAATTAAATAAATCAATATATATAAAGTGCTTAGACAACTTCCTGAAATATAAGAAGAGCTATATAAGTGTTATCTATTGTTAAAATAGTTAGCACTTATATTATTCAGGATTATCCAGAGAACACATCAGAATATATCAATGGATGAATGGGTGGGTGGATGAATAAATAAATAGAGTTTAAGGAATTGGTTCTTACAGTTGTGAAGGCTGGTAAAAGTCTGAAATCTGTAGAAAATGCCACCAGGTTGAAAACTCAGACAGGAATGATGTTACAGTCTTGAGGCAGCATTCCTTCTTGAGGAAAACTGTTTTTACTCTTAAGGATTTCAACTGATTAAATGAAGCTCATCTACATATCAAGTAATAACCTTTATTAAAATCATTTAATCGTAAACCTTATTCAAATCTATAAAATGCTTTCAGAATAAGACCTGAATCATCCGTTGATTAGTCTAACCAAGTTCATACATAAAACTAACCATCATAGTTTATTAATAATCACATAAAAAACATTTTACATTGTGCATAATATTTAAATAACAAGGCTAGCCAGTGACTAAAGATATTAATTTCTTTGTATTTATGATTCATTTTTATTGACACTTAAAAGAAAATACCTTAGATTTTCTTGCTGGTGTGATATCTGCCATTATGTTAATTCAGTTTTCATCAGTGGAGAATGATCATAATATATTTTTAAAATAACTTTCTTATCGCAACAACTATAGTAAGTCAAGAAGAAGCTGTCATCTCTGGTTCTAATGTAGCACAATCTTCTGCAAAGCCTCTATATGCAGGAAAAGATAAGGAACTATGTGGCATCAGATTAGCTCATAGTTTCCCCATATCCTGCCATATGTGTACTTTAAGTGGTAGAGTGAGCTATGAGTATATAATTAATCCCTAGGTAGGTTTAGGCATTTTTTTCTATGAGTAAAATAGGAGATTTTAAACCATGTTTCTAGTACAATACATACAAGTACATTTAACAAAATAGTATATCAAACTCTGACATCAAGAAAATTAGTCACTCACTAACTGCATAAATATTTGCTGAATATTTACTGCCTAACAACTTAAAATATATTGTGGCTCTATGAGTAAATACACTTAGTAGCTTGATATCAAGTTACATTGATAACTTGTATATTGATATCATGATACCAAGTATAAACAACACTGAGATTCCATCTTACTCCAGAAAGAATGGCTAACATCAAAATATCAACCAATAACAAATGCTGGCAGTGCTGTGGGGAGAAAGGAACCCTTCTCCACTATTGGTGGGAGTGTAGACTGGTACAACCACTGTGGAAGTCAGTGTGGAGGTTCCTCAAAAACTAGGATTGGAGGTCCAATTGGCCCCAGCTATTCCTTTTGTGGGTATTTTCCCAGAAGAATTGAAAACGTCATACCACAGAGATATATCAGCAAACACATTTTTAGAGGCGCAATTTGTAACTAACTATTGGAAACAACCCAAATGCCCATTAACTGTGGGATGAATAAAAAAAGATGTGGTATTTTTATACAATGGAGTATTACTCAGTTATAAAGAAGGATAAATTTGGGGATTTTATAGGGAAATGGATGCAATTTGAGACCACACTCATAAGTGAAATAAACCAGCCTCACATGTGTGAATATCATATTGTCTCCCTAGTGTAAAAAAAACTGAAAGAGTAAATAAGATCCAAAAATGTACAAAAGATATTGTGATAGTAAAAGGGAAAGAAACTGCTCAAAAGGAAAAAACAAAAAGAACAAAAAAAAAAAAAAACCAAAGGGAGAAAAAAAAAGGAAAGAACAACTGGGATAGTGGAAAGGAGAAAAATAAAGAATGGAAAAGATTAAATATATATATATATATATATATATATATATATATATATGCAAGGTAGATAATTATACTGATAATCTCTGTTAGTTCATCGAAAAGAACAGTTTTTGTTTTCATTGTTCGATTGTTTGATCATTCTTTCATGCCTCTTTCTTGTAATCTGAACTACTTTGAAGATAACAATATGCAATACATTAACCAGTGTAATCTCTTATTATTTTATTTTGAAATTCTGTATTCTTTTAAAATTAAAAAAAATTTAGTCAATCATTCACTGCATAAATATTTGCCGGATATTTACTGCCTAACAACCTCTGGAACATATATAGCTCTATGAATAAACATATTGGTATCAAGACACAGTCTAACTGGTAAAACAACTGAGCAACTCATTCCAGGACATTATGGGGAACACTATAATGGTGGCCTTGACAGCACAGAGAGAATTTGTTCTACTTGGGTTCATTAGAAAATTAGAATGGACAAGTAGGATCATAGAAGATTAAGTGAAAATGTTCAAATTCAAACAAAAAGGAAAAATATTCCAGACAGAGGAAATAACAAGATTTACATAAGATTATATAATTTTGATATAGAGTGTAAAGGCCATGCTAAGAAGTCAGAATGATGCTAAGTAAACAAGGGGTCCACAGGCAGCTTTTAACTGTTGTTAAAGGTTATTAGATTGGGAGGCTACACTGGTACAGGAAAGAGTAGTAATTATAGGTTATAAAGGCAAAATAGAAGTGCTTAGGAAGATTCTGTGGAAGCCTGAATTAGATCAGTGCCTTGGAAATGGGGAGTAAGCTCAGACATAGAGACATTTCAAAGTTATTAATATTAGTGGAATTCTACAGTTAAATGTCTTTGCACCATCTCAGCCAGATATCCTTTGAGCTCTCATCTTTCTGGTGAGGTATGAGTGTAATTCAATTTCACTACATTTGAATGATGTTAGGTAGAAAGCTAAAGTATTCTCACCATTTTAGATCATATTATGGAAGTCTAGCTAGAGTACGCCAAAGAAAAGTCTTACTGTAAATTATATATAAATGTGGAGCTAACTTCAGCATTACCAAAGTAAATAAACACCAGCTCTCTGAGTTACTCACAAACTTCCTAGATATCCTACAATTAGGATTGTCCTATCTTTTATAACTTAGTTTGGGTGCATTTTTTAAATGTAATGTGGTTTTCTTCTTCAGAAATTTACTATGAAAAATTATGCTTTGTGAAGAAAAATCCACCATTCATTATCTGCAAGAAAGAGAATACATAGTTCACTAAGTACCTAGGTTTAATATTTCTTACTGCCTGTATGATCTCCCTAGTGCCTGTATCTTCTGTCTTTTGTCTATCATGCATGATGCTTCCAGTTTAATCTTCCTCAACAGATCAGATTATATCATATCCTTGCAAAACCTTCTATGGCTCACAACTGCCTAAAGAACAGAGCCTGTACTCCACAATATTATTATAGTTAAAGCTCTCAATCAGACAGCTAGAATCATGTATTCAGTCTTACCATTTTCAGCTTCCCTGCCTACTAAGCCTAACTCTTTAATAGTAAAGTGTTTTCCATTTTATTCTAGGAAAAGTGATGAAATGTTAGACACATATTTATTCATCTCTGCATCTCATTACACTTTGCTATGTGCCCTTCATCAAGTCATTTAACATCTTCAAGGTCTGTACAGGAGAAATAACAGTATCTGCCTACTACCTCAAATCTTACTTAGACCAAGATAATTAATAAATCAATAAAATAACTACCAAGCTGGATAGAGATTGAAAATCCTAATCTAGACTTCCTTTTAGAGTAAGCAGTTTTTATTATTCTTCTGAGTCTTTGCTCACCACTTCCTCACCTGGAATATTTACCTTTTCAACCTAAATCTTAAGCATCACACAAAGCCCAATTCTAAGGATACCTACCTAAAGAAAACTCCCTCCTCTATTATAATAAAAATATTCCATTCTGTTCTATAGTGTAATGGTAAAATGGATGGATTGAACTTAAATTCCTGATTCTATCAATTTCTAACAATATGATCATGGACAAATTGCTACCCACCATCCAGTTTTCTCATTTCCAATATGGATAGTGACACAACTCTAGCTGGCTTATTATCCATTATAAAATAAAATAAAATAAATTTTTATAGCATATAATATTCTCTACATAAGGGGAGCAGTCCTCATAAAAGTATAAGATCAAATACAAAGACTTTTTCCCTTGCAAAAGTCAGGTAATATAGCACTGGTAGATAAAAGGAGGGTGTGATATGCCTCAGTATAGAATAGAGATGGGTCACTTATTGCTCAGAAAAACACCTGAGAAATTTTTAAAAATAAAATCTTGGCTAGATGTTTCATTTTGTATGATGATAGTTGTTTCAGTATATAAAAAAGTATTCAGTCCGAAGAAGAAAATGGCCATGAGTCCAGGATGAGTAAGGAATTGAGTAAAAGGGATAAGTCAAAGACAGCTGCATAGAACTGAAGCTGCAAAAGAAAATGTTCCTGAGATCCACCTTTGTGTAGTATCACACACAGCTGGGTAGTAACTTATAGAAGCTACTCAGAGTTAAAAACACATAGCAGATATTCAATAAAAGGTAAGAGACAGAAAAAGCAAGAGGCAGAAGGAGGTTGGGGAAGGTAGAACAAAGGGAACCCAGTTTCATTATTCTTCACAAGAGCTAATTTCTCTACGTGTTGCTCAGATAGTATACTAAAAATTTTACTAGTAGCTAAATCTTATGTATGAGAAAATTTGCTTCTTTATCTTTCTGATTGGGCCTCTTTATACCACACCTTTCTAGACTGTGTCAGCACTTAGTCCTCTCTCAGTATTACCTTTACCCTTCAAATACTGTGGAAAAGCCATACCAAGTAATTTCTCTTTTCCATTCACTTTCTCAAACAAATAATCCAGACATGAAAATAATTTTTAAAAGGACTGCTCTCATTTTAATGTTAATGGGGAGTTCTGATAAGCTTGTTTATGAATACTTATAGCAATATAATATTTCCTTATAGAAGTATATATGTTTTAACAAGGACTACCCTAATTTTCTTTGCATTCTCTGGTCCAACCAAAATATCCATGGAAGAGGAGAGAAGTAGATTATAGTAGGGTGGGTGAATACCTAAAGCATGATGTATTCATGTATGGAAAAGTCACAGTGAAGTCCATTAATTTATACAATTAATACAATTGAATAAATAAAATATACTCATGGAAAAGCTTTCAAGTAACAGCAATAAGTAAATGAGAATACATTTATCTACTATATAGTAATAATGACATGATTAGCCTATATTTACATATTGTTTTTGTAGAATCCTTTCTTATTTAGTATTTGATCTGAATTCTCAGGGAAGAATGATGAAATTGGGAGGAAATTCTATTTTTTACCATATATTTTAATACAATGTAATTTTAAAGAGTAATATACATAATGTAAATATATATATATATATATATATATATATATATATATATATATCTCCTTTCATCCTAATCAGAACATGTAGTTTTTATCTCTGTTTACTTATTAGGCAAGTGAGACTAAGATCTTAAACGTCTTTCCACAAAATTATTATCAATATAGCTGCTATTCATGCAGTGCTTTTACTAGGTTCTAGAATTGCACTAAATACTTGCCTTATATTTCATTGATTCTTCACAGAAATTATTGTTACTTTAACATTTTAAAAACAAAAGAATTGAAGTTTGGAATGCTTAAATAATTTATCCAAGATGATGTAACTAGCAAAAGATAAAACCAAGACTCAAACACAGGGCTCTTAGAAGATTCTTGATTGTTCTTTGCCAACTGCCTTCTCTGTGACCCAGTGCTGTTATTGTAACACTATAGTCCTGCTCAGTAGTTGTTCAGTAAAATAAAAATACTTTCTGTTACTAAGTTACAATCACAGATTTCATCAGGACAGCTCAAGCTCTGTGGAAAAAATAAACATGTAAATATTTCAACAGAAATGAGATGCTGTGGATATAAGATTTTGTGTCCCCTACTTGCACAAAATTAACCATAATTGATAGTTAAAAATCAGTTAATATAGCATTGCTAAATAGAAAGAGGCTGAAATATAAAAACAATAGAATTTTGTAAAAATCAAATCTGGTATTACATGTCTCATTTTAAAAAATTATAAGACATTTCCTGGTTCTATTTCTGAAATAAAGACTGAGTGAGTAACTGCCATCCTTTTTCACAACATCACTGTCATCAGCACAACACAGAATACTTCTATCATGATTCTGCTGCTGTCCTTTAATGGTATCAGAAACATTACAGATTAAAACCATATGTGGTTTGGAGAGGATGCAGATTTACATGTTCCAAAATCATCATATAAATCAAAGTTGAAACTAAGTATTAGAATTTTATTACACATATGCTGAGAAATTGAGAACACAAGATCTTTTCCTCAAGTATCACACATACGCTGAGAACCTGAGAACACACAATCTTTTCCTCCAAGCATCTCATATGAAATTTCAAGAACTAGTAGGTAAAAAACATTTAAGACTTTACCAAGCTGGGGATTTAGCTCAGCAGCATAAGTGCCTGCCTGGCAAGAGCTAGGTCATGAGTTTGATCCCCAGTACCAAAAACAAACAAACAAACAAACAAAAGACTCCCAAGCTGGGGCTGGGGAATTAGCTCAATGGCATAAGCACTTAGCTGGCAACCACAGGCACAAGGTTGTGAGTTCAATCCCTGGTACCAAAAAAAAGAAATATATATACTTTCCCAAGCTAAATGCAAACAGGAACAGTAAAAGGACTTTGTTTCTTGTTTCTTTTTTTTTTCCTTTGAGGCAAGATTTCATTACACAGTTCAGGCTGGCCATGAACTCACTTTGTAACCTAGAATGGCCTCAAACTCGCAGCAAACTTCCTGCCCCAGCTTCCCAAGTGCTGGGATTGCAGGCATGCATCATTAAACCCAGCCTATGACACTTTCTCTCAAGATTTAAAAAAAGTCTAAAATTTTGATCTCTAGATCTATTAAAATGATATACTATTATATACTATTAAAACCATATCAAAACTTTATGTGGAAAACACATCTTATTTCAAGGGAAAGGGAGGAAAAAAAATCACTTGGAGGCACCTTACAGAGACTCCATAGAATCCAAAATCATGACCCCCTCTGCTCTTGCTATTAACCACAATTCACATTAAATATGAAGCTACAGTGAAGAAGTCTATGGAAGCTAATGAGTGAAGCAGAGGTAGGCAAAAATAAAATATTTAGATTTATAAAAGCAGGAATGTCTCAATATTTTTTTGAATCCTGAAATTGACTCATTTTTATGCTCAAACTCTTCCAACGATTTGCCACTTCTTTCAGTAAAATCTTCCCAAAATTTGGCATGATTGTAATTATCTGGGCCCAGTTATCTCTTTGAGCTCACTTTCTATTTTTCTTTCTTTTGTTCTCTCAACTGCACAGGAACTGGTCTGCCCCATTATTCTTGAATTCACTAAACATATTCCTACACCTGGAATGGTCTCCGCCAAGAAAAATCTCATGACTAATTCCTTCACCTCATCAAAGTACTTGCTCAAATATCCTCTTGCTAATGAAGTCTACTCTGAACACTCCATTAAAATCTCAATCCTTTGCGACTGGCACTACCAATTCCATTTGAGATCTGTTTTCCCCATGGCAGCCATCACTTATTAATATACTCTACACTTCCATTAATTTTGATGATTACTTGTTGATCTCTTCCATTAGAATATTTGTCCAAACAGGGAAAAATTTCTGTTCTGCTTGCTGATGTATCCCTAATATGTGAAACATGTTACATACTCAGTAAAATTGGAAGAATAAATTAATGAGTTAATAATGATATCCTCACTAACCACTGAGGTTCAGTGAATCAGCCAGAAGATAACAATCTTTGTTAACGGTATTATATAAAAGAGAACCAGACAATGAGCATAGAGAGTTGAACAACAAGATCTTTAGTCAGGGATTTTCAACTAAGTGTTGCAAAATTGGGCTGAAAATAACAGGAAGTCTTTCCTGCTGTTGGTCTCCCTACCAATATTAAGAGATTTAGTATTCATTAATAAATTCTAATTTTGCCAGAATAGTCTTTTTCTTGGAAGATAATTAGGGTTAAACAGAGAAGATGATGCTGGTTATTTTCCTGTCTTCAAAAACATTTACATGGATATATGTGTGGGTATGAGAAAGAGGAAACAAAAAAAGGTTTTATCTTCATCTCCTTGGAAAGTGGTAATATGGCAAGTTCAAGCTACCAAATAAGGGTTTAAATGAATTAAGGGAAGCAACCAATAGGCAACCAATTAGAATAATGCAAAACATATTCTAAAAATCTTTGCATTCTTGTTCTACCAGTTGCTCTTCTTCCCCACTTAAATAGAGAATGGTTACAAAGAATTACTCTGAGAGATAACTCCTATAATAGAAAGGAACCTAAACCAAATCAGCCCCAGTCATATTAGACATAGGCTTATGGAGAAATAATAAGTGACCTATGTGGAGTATCAAACAATGATTATTGTACACACAGAGGGACAAATTGGGAGCATTTCAGAGAAAGTTTCTCATGTTTTTTGTTTGTTTGTTTTGTTTTGTTATGTTTTAATCAATCTTAGAAGAGCTAAGAGATCACGAAGAGCCAGAGGAGAAGCAATAGGGATCAAACATTTAGAACAGTATCTAGGATTAAATAACATGCTATAGATGTTGGCTGTTACTATCTGTATATCTAATTTTAATTCAGTAATAAATGGTCCTAGCTAAAATTCTAGAGTTCACATTAGCAGATTTGCTCTTAGGAAAAATTACTATAAATCAAAATAAGATACCTAAACTACTCAACAAACAAACAACAAAAAGGAAAATAGAGAAAAATCAAAAAATAAAATAAATAAAACACCCTTTTGTCATGAAACTTATATTCTACCGAGAAGGAAAACAGATATTTAATTTTTGTGGGAATGCCACTTCAGGGCAGCAACAGATCTAAAGGAGTTAATTAATTCCCCCTTGTCACACAGCCGAGCAATCTTCCTGCCTTAGCCTCCTAGCATTCTGGGCGTACAGACCTCAGCCACCATGCCCAAGTTTAATCACATTTTTAAAAAAATGAAAAATAAAGTAAAGCTTAAATTTTACTCTAAACTTGCACTTTAAGTATAATTATGAAAATGCAATACATCTTTCCTCCTAACCCAATTCAATAGCTCTTTGACAATTCTGACCTAGAGGTAGCCATTTTTATGGAAAAACTCATGAGCACAAATTGGAGCCCATCCTGGGCAACTTAGCAGTTTAGTGAAACAGTATCTAAAAAGAAAATTAAAAAGAACTGGGGTATATAACTCAGGTGGAAGGCCCTGGTTTCAGTTTTTCAGTATTGAAAACAAAACTGTGATTAAGGGTTATCTACTATCATTTTATCTTTATAGCAAATTTTCCTAATAAGCCAGACACTAAAATTCAAATTACAGTATATTTGCTACTCTCAAAACAGTAAATCTTTCCATATTTGCTGCAGAATAATAAAATGAGTTATTAATGATGGAGTTCCCTTGCAAATTCTTATAACCCTGATTGTCCCATATTTGAAGTACTGAGTGGTAAAGGGGTACTGCAAGAACCACAAAGGGGAAAAAGACAGAAGACTCAGATATCATATTCTGGTTTTTAAATACAAAAGCAACAGTCCAGGTGAAAGACTAGAAAATTTATAAGAATGCATTCAGTGGGACTATGTTTCTTTTTCTTATGAAGAAAAAACACTCATGATAAGAGAAAAAATATACCAAAGAATGAAAAGGAAACTTTGGCAAGAATCACCTTACTTTGCAGCTTTCCTCAACCCTAACACTTATCAGAAGTTCCTTGGTGTCAGTAAGGCAGGGCATACAGCAAAAACAACAGTCAAGGAATAGCTAGGTAGAAGGTCCTAGGTAGCTCCATAAGTTCCCATTATACTACAAGAATGGGAAAGCAGACAGATACCCATTTTGCTGCTCATTTTACTCATATAGCCACAACACAAACAGATGGAGAAATTTTTTTAAGTTACGATGCTTTGTGTTTGGAATAAGCAGATGGTAGAGTACTCCGAGAAGCCAGGAAGAGGCAAAAGATTCAAGTTTCAAATACCAACATGAAGACATGGTTTCCAAAGATCAGAAAGAAAAGGTCCCAACAGGAATTACCTCAGAGTGACTGCTATTTAATAACCATAACGCTTCTCCACATGTCTCCCCTCACCACACGCAATGTCATTCAATCCATCAAGCTTTCATGCACCACCAGGAATGATCTTCAACATAGAGATGCACAATATTACATGTCACTACTTTCACTGGGATGCTAAAGCAGAATATATATGCTAAGTGACTGTTTCCTCTGAGAAGAAAGAATGATTGGAGGAAAATAGAGAACTAAGTGTGTAGTGAAGAAATGCTTTGAGAAAACCCTGAATTGAGTAAGATTAAAATATTTTTTTGCCCCTAAATATATTCAAGGCTTAATACTAAAATTAGGATGATTTCTAGAAAATTAAAGTTGAGGACTCCATGAACTGTTACAGTTAAGATTACTCTGTGCCTTATACTGTAGTAGGCTCTAAATATACATTGGTGCCTGTCCTTGTGCAGCCTTCTATTAGGGGAGGCAGATACCTCCTTGGTATTAAGAGAGTGCTGACATTTTACAGGCAAAAGTCATTTGATATCTTTAAAATATTTGATCAAATTTTCATTTTTATGCTGTCATGTTTTGGCTTCACAATATAGTAGGGAAAAAAAATACAGGAAGCCACACCCTCCCACCAGGAACCAGTGAAGGCCCTGCAGGTTGGAAGAAAAGGACACTACCTCCCTATCCCATACCGCCTTCCCAAGTAACCAGCTGATTCAGAGGAACATGGACTAAGATGATAGCAACTGAAGCAAAGAAAAAACCTAAAGCTTATATTGTTTGATTGACTTTGCAAGCCTAAAGCCAGTAGTCTGAGCGACTATTTAGAGGAAAACAATATGCAATATATTAACTATGATTTCCTACTGTCTTATTTTTAAAATTCAATATCAGGTTCTCATCATTTTGTTTTGTTTCATTTTGTTGTTCCGTTTTATTCCTTTTAAAATTTAAAAAAAAATACGGAACACTAAGCTAAATCCTAAATCCTTAATATAAAGTTTTCCCATTTTAATCCCTAATCTTGACCTTTGCCTCACATAAATAGAATAAAGTGGTTAGTGGAATTATCCACTGCATTATTCTGCATTTTATCCACTTGCATTTTTCCTGAATTATCAAAAAAACTTAAAGGCTGATGGATCTTTTTAAAAAATGTTTTTCAAGTGAACATATTCATTGTTACATAACCTGCCAGAAAGTGATAATCCAATAGTGTTTCCATTCCTCAAATGTTTCCAGAACTTTTGTTTCCAAACCCAATTTATCAGTAACAAAAGACTATTATTCTTACTGTTTTAGAGGATATTATTTATGACCTCTTTTTCCAGATTCAATCAGCTGAAGCATATCAGTTTCTTTTCTAGTCTAATCTGTATCTGGGAGAAACCTTGCTGAGAACACACACGTGCACACACACACACACACACACACACACACACACGCGCGCGAGGTAGAATCAGATATGTAAGAAATCCTGTGGCTAGATTAGATATAAGAACCAAAAAACTCTCGGAGAGACTTCTTTCTAGTTCGATGTACATTTCTTGAGCTATTATGTGCCATATACCCTTGTGAATTGTAAGCCACCAGAGAAAAGAGAGATTTATTATTGTTGCTCTTACAGAGTTTATATATTCTTTATGGCTGCTTTATTTAAATAGAATCAGTGGAGAGGACACAAATGAGAATTTAAAACACCAATAGTAAGCATTAGTACTATATCATCAAAATCGATCCAGGCTGCTGCTTCCCTTATTCTAACCTTTTCTGGTTATGAGCTTCGCTTTGGCATAGTTTCTCAGTTTCTATACTCTATTTAATTTATGTAGCAGTCTTTTTGTTTTGTTTTGTTTCATTTTATTTTGTCTTGGATTCTCTTTCTAAACATTGACATTGGGAAGCCAAACCCTATGGGAAGGATCCACAATTGACCTGATCCCAAATAAGAGACACTTGCTTTCCCCTGTGTCTATCTTCAGTGATGAGTATCAAAAAGTGTAATATTCATTGGATTTCTTTTCTCAGCATTTATCTGTATTTCACAGATATCTTCATAAATGAATTAAAAGCTCCATTTTGTATGGATTAAGTCAAATAATATTCAGATAACCACTAGTAAACATTCTAACATTTTAAAATTGTTTCGTCTACCTGATATATTTGAAAATCAAAGGCATCAAATGTCATTAGTTCATCCAAAATCTTTGTCCATAAGGAAATTCATGTATAACAAGATTGAATAAATTATTTAAATATATGAAAAAGCCATACAAACTGACTGTGATATTCAATAAAAACATGAGTTAAGAATATGAACTAATTTGCATAAGAATAAATTCAAATTGTCAACAGATATATGAAACAATGTTCAAATTTAATCATCTGGGAACTAGAAATTAAATGAAAAATCTCTATGCCTATTAAATTGATCAAAATTAAGGGCTGTAAAACCTATTGCTGCCATAGATGTGAGGTTAAAAACTACAACTACATGTGTTGCAGTGAAATGTGAAAAGTGAAATAAGTCTGGAAAAATTTATTCAAATTAAACATATGCAGAATCAACAATGCCACCTCTGAGAATTTACTTACAGAACAAATATAGAGTTAGCTTGGGTAGGGATGATTGCAGCATTAATCATAGTGGCAGAAAACTAGAGACAGAGTAAATTCCCACCAAGAAAAGTGATTATATAAATTATGATATACATACACTGCAAAATTATACACTCATCAAAAGAACTAATTAAAGCTATACCAGACAACTTGAAAAAACATTCACATAATATGAATTTTTCTTAGAAATAATGATGCCCCAAATTTTGGCTGCATATATATGAATACATGCTCCAGTATGTGTATGCATATAAAAAACAATATGTGTGTAGAGCTTATACATGAATACAGATCATGTTCACATGATCTGTATTCATGTATAATGTATAATGTGTTTCTACACATTAAATTATCAACAGGGGTTATGTTGTATGTAGAAAGGGCAGAACTAGCAGGAAGTAAAAGAGGAAACATTCAAAAATGGGAAAAAAGTTAAAAGAGCTTCCTTTAGAATATATTATACATTTTATCCTCTATGTATTTCTGAAAATCATGTGCATGTATGGAACTGTGCATCTAGAAGTTGAATTAAAAAAGTATTTGAGAATTCAAAATGGAAAAATTTCAAGGCAATAAAAGTTGAGGAAAACACCAAAAGACAGCTTAACTAATCTTAATATGAAGAATGACAAACAAAGCAAATAAGAAATAAAAGAAAAAAATTAATAGATATTATTGCACAAAAATTTAAAATATTTTTATGTCAGAAGCATTATAAGCAAAGGTAATATTAATCAATTATGATAACACAATGACATATTTCCCAAATAAAATGTTCTTACAAAACAGTAAGAATTCTAGCACCACTTTAAAGAATGAACAAAGAGGTTACTGAATCACAAAAAGAAATACAGATAGCCAGTAACTCAGTTCAGTAGTGAACAATTTTAATATAAAGGATTAAGCCAAAAACTTCATTAATTTGACAAAATATTTTAAATTATAAATCATGTAATTTGACTATAAACAGATTTGCCTTTTCAAACACTGCTACTGCTAATAGCACCTATCTGCTAAGTATTATGTTAACCTATAGTAAGTCTTAAAAATATCAATATCCTTGGACTCAGTAGTGTCATTCATACAATCAACCCTTATGAAACCACAAAAATGGTATATTTATGAATATGACTTACAGCATTGCTCTTAGCAAACAATTTGACATGGCCTAATGTTGAATGGAAAATTGCTTAAATAAGTTCCAAGTAATGGAATAATATATAGTCATTATAATGGTTTTTAAATGTTTAATAAGATACGGGTATATAGGCCTCAACTGCCTTACCTTTTGGTAACCTTTTGGTAACTGTTAATGCCTACAGTAATCTCAAAAATTTTTAATTCCTGTCTTATCTATAAAAATTTTTTGAGTATACAAATCTAATAGATTTATATCTATTTAAGTGCATGTACATTGTGATTAATGTAATTTAATGTTAGAAATTACAAAAATATTAGAAATTAAAGAATTCAAATGAAAGTAATTCAAAGATAATAAGAAGTAGAAACAAAAGTTCTATTATTTTGTACCTGCTCCCCAATAGGTCATTTTATTCATGCCCTAGAATGAGTGTGCCTGCTATAGAAATCACATTAGACTAACCTTTTCCAATCACCTTCAATCCTCTGTTGCAAATGGAACTATATTTTGAAATTCCAGAATTCTTAGAGCGAACTCAAACTATGACAATAGAAGTGTATAATGTAAATAATTGTGTACAAAAAAGAAAAAGATTCTGTCTTTACCATGTCTTAGAACTCTAGCAAAATCTAGATTTTTTATGTGTGAAAATTACACATTGTAGATAACTACATTTCTATTATTGCTTTTACTATTTATTGACAACAATTACTACCACTATTACCACCACCACTACGTTCTGCAGTACATCCTAATCTAATGTTACTCAGTGCTTCAGTACACTTTAGTAAGATACCTTTGCAGATTTTTGAAGACTATCCTGGCATGGAGCAAGAATGGATGTCTTCTCCCATTTTTGTACAACTTGATTGGCTTCTTCTATTTTCTGCTCACAACTCTTTTGAGAATTTAATAATGTCACCTCATAAAATTCTTGAATATCTGTAAAGAAAATGTAAGGAAGGAATCAAAATGTCATGTAATATTCACAAATAATTTCTGCATATATATATATATATATATATACATAAGATGTATATGGAATATACTGTTGATTAAAAGAATTGAAAAATATGCAGTGCAAGGTAAAACAAGTGTAATAGAAAACATCCTGAAAATTGACTTTTTAACTGGATGAAAATGTTTGTAACAACTTATTATGTCTTATAATCTAAAATGTCCCCAAAGTCTCATGTGTTCAAATATGAGACCTGGTTAGAAGGGGAAAATCTTAAGGGCAAGACCTGGAATGGTGATTCTTGTCCCTGCCTCTTCTCTCTCTGCTTCCTGGCTACATGGGTTGGGAAGCTGTCCTCCACCAGACCATTGCACCTTGCCATTTCTGCCTTGGTTCCAGCTGATTTTGGAGTGCACCCACTGGAAACTGTAGGCCAAATATAACTCTTTTGCTTTAAGCTGTGGGTGTCAGGTATTTTTCCCCAGCAACAGAAAAGTGGCTAATACACAGGCTTATTCATAATTACAAAAACTGAAAGCAATCAAGATATCCTCCATTAGTAAACAGATACACAGTAGTAAATCCATAAAGTGAAATATTGTTCAGTAATAAGAAAGAATGATCTATTAAACAATGTAAAACATTGGTAAATTTCAAGTGCATGATGTAAAATGAAATGTCAACATGAAAATAATACATGCTGTAAAATCCATTTATATCACATCTGGAAAAAGTAAAACTAAAATAAAAATAGTAAGTGGTTGCCAGATGTCTGGGAAAAGGAAGAAAGACTAAATAGGTGAACTCGTAAGCAATGATAAATACTCTCTAATGGTATATAATGGAAGACATATAACATGGAACATTTCTTTAAAAGTCTTAGAAACTGTCACAGTCCAGAAGAGCTCAAGAAGACATAATAAATAAACATAACATGCTATCATGGATAGAATCCTGAAACCAAAAAGGAACATTCGCTGAAAATTAAAGAAATTTGAATGTAACACTGATTTCAGTTCATAACAGTACACTGAATTATCATTATTGGTTGCAACAATATTAATTTAAGATGCTAATAATAAGGGAAATATAATGAGAGATTTATAGGAAATTTCTGTTCAACTTCAGAGTTTTTTCTATAAATATAAAACAACTTAAAATTAAAAAGTTTATTTTTAAAATTGCCTTTTTTAAAGACATTGCACAATCACTCTTAGATATCTGACCAGAGAATATTCCCAAAAATGCTTTTGTAAATGCATTTTAAATTTAGTATATAAATAGGATTAAATACTCCACAAAGTTAAATGTTGTAAAATTTTAAGAAAAGATGTTTGTGAGGACATCTCATAACATTGAGAAAGAATAAATGTTCTGAAAATCAACTAAGCACGACATAGAATGATGGGGAATTATGGGCATTGCAGTGGCAACACAAAAGAATGTGGTCTAGTATACACACACACACACACACACACACCTTCAGCTGATATCACAGCAGCTACAAGGTTAGAATAATCAAACTGAACAGACAATAGCAGACAGGTGTGGGATTATTATGAAGGCATCCAGCAATGGCAGCATTGCCTCAGCCTTCTAGATCTCAGACTGTCAAGTAGGTAAGGAGACTGATCCTTAAACTTCACACTGAGTCAAGACCTTGAAGAGAAACTAAAATGATTTTGTGGCTCTACCATAGCTACTAGCAGAAGCAAAACTAAAAAAAAAAAAAAAAAATTACAGGAAATCTACTCTAGTTTAGGTCCATGTATAGAAATGAGCTATGATTACAATTTAACCAAATAAATAAATAAATGTTACTGTGAATGAAATTCAGGAAAAAATAATAATTTGAGATCTTAGTTATCATTGATTTTGGAATTATCTGATGTAGGATATAGAAGAGCTATGTATGATAGTTTTAAAGGAATAATAGCCACAATCATATAGATGAGCAAATAACAAGGATCTAATAATTACAAATAGGCAGAAAAGAGGAGGAAAAAACAAGGTAACTTCCCAAATTTAAAAATATAATTTTTAAAATTTATAAATGGATTAATTGGTGAATTCATGGATGGTTAGCAGAATAGGTTGAAATATATAGATACAGACACATATACAAATATAGATATATGGCAAATGCAATGAAATGCTAATGATAAAATCTAGGCAGTAGGTGTAGATTACTCTCTGACTTCCTAGTTTGCCATGTGAGTTCTTCCATACATATACATTCTTGTCACTGCAATCTATATGCCATGGAACCTATATTACTCAACTTTTTCATTGCTGAGAAAACAATACCTGATATAAGAAAAAAAAAAATGAGGAGAGATTCTGGCTCGTGTTTTCAGGGGTTCAGGCAATGGTCAGTTGGCTCCAAAGCAGAAACATCATGATGCAAAGAAAAGGTGGAGCAAATCTGCTTAATTCACGGCAGCCAGGATGCAGAGTAGGTTGGATACAAGGACAAGAGTTGTACTTTCCAAAAGCAAACCCCCAGTAGTCTATCTTCAACTGGATGCCAGCTTCTAACAGCAAATCCAGTTATGAGTATCAGTTTATTAGTGCCCCCATGATTTAATCAACCATTCAGAAGTCTCTTAATCCAATGAAGTTGACAGTTAAGATTAACTGATACTTACAAGTGTAAGGAGGCCTGTAGGCCTTTAGGCGTGTACCATACTCTTGGATCTTGAGAACTGTAAGCTAAATAAACCTTTGTTTTGAGAGAGACAGAGAGAAAGAGAGAGAGATGCAACACAAGAAAAATATTTGATATTGTTAGTGATAATGTTAGTGATGTTAGGCTAAATAGAGGACATAAAAGAAGGTCCTATATTTTTCTAATACATGTCCTCCAGGAGAAAACAAAGAGGAAAAAATAATAGTGCTATTTAAAGAAATAAGGATAATAAAATTTTAAAAGTTATGAAAAAATGAATCCATATATCCTCATAGTAATGTCTTAATTAAAGAGAATTTTTAAAAAACTATTCCAAAGGCAATATGTATCAAAATGGAATTGCAGAATTCCAAAGGCAAAGAGAAACTCTTAAAGCAGTCAGAGAGAAAGGAATATCAGACTTTTCAATAGCAACAATGGAAGCCAGAAAACTGAAGAATAAATTCAAAAGTTTGAAGTAAAATAGTATCATAGAATTGTGTTCCTCTGCAAATGATATATCTGATTTTAAAAATACTTGTACCTAGAATACATAACAACTCTCAAAACACTATGAGAAAACAAGCAATACAATATAAAAATTGGCAAAAGATTTGAGCAGATGCTTCATCAAAGAAAATAGTTCATGAGAAATAAACACATGAAAAGATATTCAACATCCTGAATCATTAGAGAAATGAAGATTACAACCACAGTAAGATACCACCACATATTTATTAGAATGACTAAAATTTAAAGGGATGATCACACCAGTTGATAGCAAAGTACAGTAACTGAAACTCTCATATATTGTAGTGAGAGTGGAAAATGGCACAGCAACTTTGAAGAAGTTTGGCAGTTTCTTAAAAAGTTTAAACATATGACTAACAGACAGTCCAGTCATACTTTAGGTATTTAAGAGGGAAAAACAATATTTATATGTCCATATGAAAACTAAAATCAGGAAATAACCCAAATATCTATTGAGATGAATTAATGAACAAATTGTAATGTATATATACAATCCTGCTCACCAATAGAAAGAAAAAGGCTTTTTACTAATGTAAATATACTTACTGTCTTGATTGTGCTAATAGCATAAATATCCAAACATGCTAAATTATGCCCTTCACATATGTGTTAGTTGTCACTTGTGTCTCAAAAAACAAAGCAAACAGGCAAGGTGCAAATTGAGAGAAGATAAATTCACAACATAGATGCAAAGGAATAGGTATTAATACCCACAAGCCAAAAGGAAAGAAAAATATCAATAAAACATATTAATACATATTTCATAATAAAATAAAAACATTGTTGATAAGCCTGGGAAAAGATTCTTAGCTTCATTGTGATGATAAATGCAAAGTCACATCATAATATAACCACTTATAACAAAATGAATGAAAGTCTGACAAAATTAAGACCAAAAAAGACATAGTACGTGACTTTTATTTATTCCTAGCAAGTATGATTTTCTGGAAGGACTTTAGAAAACAATTTGATATTATTTTATAGAATTGAACACTTGTTTCTTCTATAATTCATCATTTCTACCACTCTGTATCTATACTAGACAAATTCAGTACATATGCACCAGGACCTGAACCAAAATATTCACAGTACCATAGATCATAATACCAAAAATTCAAAAACAACATAATGTTTATTCAAAGGAAAATGGATAGTGATATATCCTCAAAGTGGAATTCACAAAGCAATGAAAATGAATAAAATGCACTGTGGAATGACATGAATAAATCTTTGAAATATAACATTGAGTAGAAAAACCAGTTTCCAAATAAAAAGATCTTAAATTTTAAAATGTGCAAACCTGATCTATATATTTTTGGGAGTCCATACATATATGTAACAAAATAATGAGATCAAATGCAAAAAAGCAAAGGAAAATATGCACAGATGTTTCCTGACTTATGACAACATTATGTCTATATAAACCTATCAAAGTTGAAAAATATCATAAATCTAAAGTGAATTTAGTATATTTGATGTATCAAATATCATAAGCTGTTTATACAATACACCATATAACATCAGTTGTTTATGCCCACGATTATGTGGCTGACCATGAACTATGATTCACTGCTGTTACCAACATTATAAAACTATAGTACTGCATATCACTAACATGAAAGAAAAATCAAAATTCCAAAACAAAAGTACAGTTTCTACTGAATATGTATCACAATAAAAAGTTGAAAAATCACAAGTAAAATTGAAAAAAATCAGAAATTTTACCATTATAACTGGTCATTTCATGTGGTCTTAATTCAGAAATGCTTATTAGAGTTTTATTAAGCTGTGTGTTACATATAAATTAGAAGTATATCTATTCTTTTGTGTATATTAGCATCAATTTTTAAAATAGAAAGTTTTAAGTGTTTTGATAGCATTAAGATTTACATAGAAATTTTTAAAATATTTAAAAATTTTTAATTTTAAATGTTTTAAAAGACCTTGAAGAGAGACTAAAATGATTTTGTCAGTCTACCATAGCTACTAGCAGAAGCAAAAGTAAAAAAAAAATTTTACAGGAAATCTACTCTAGTTTAGGTCCATGTATATGAGCTATGATTACAATTTAACCAAAAAAAATTGTTACTGTGAATGAAATTCAGAAAAAAAAATAAGAAATAATAGTCAATGTTAAAACCCAGGACACAGGTATATTTATTCCATCTAGTCTCAAGTATTAATTGAAAAGAAAATACAAATTTCTATAAAGATTTCTGCAGCTATTTATTCTTTAAAATTAATGACTTGTATGACTAAAACAATTTTTGCATATACAGTGAGTCCCCAACTTACACATAAGCTCCAGTCCGGGAGAACATTTGTAAGTCAGAGTTATTTGCAAACCGACAAACTGAGTGTTATGCAGTACACATGTGAATCTCTTTTTTTTTAACCTATAAAACCACCTATAGATTATTAATACACATTACTTTTATTAATTTTAATTATTAGAATTGATCATATGGTACAAATAATCATAAAGTTGGTGTTTTAAAATGATGGTATAGCTTCTAAATTAATTTGGCTTTCTTTTTACTAAGACTTGGAGACTAGTTTACCTTGACAACTGACAAAGTTCAGTATAATCCTTCCTATGAGAACACATTGGCTCCCAAAGTAACATATTCAAGTTCTGCCTTTGACTAAATATTTGAATTATACACAGGTAGATAAACAGTTGTTGAGTTTATTTCATTTTATTAGTACATGTTTGCAATCCATGCAGTCTGTAATCATCTTGGGGAGTGGTTAAATGTACCTAGTACAGCTTGTTTCTTTTCTTTTATCCCCTTCCCCACAGGTTCCAATACCCCCTTTTTCATACATGTTGATACTATTTGTCTTATCTCACATTTATGACATACAGTGTTTACATTAATTAGGGTTATCATGGTCATTGCACATCTTTACTCTTGTTTCTTCTTCCCTTGCTCCTCACCACTTGTTCTGGTTCCTTGGACTGCTTCCCTATTATAAGAGATCTACACCCTTGTCCCTTTCTATCAACTCCCAGATCATTTTTTTTCTTTGTAATTGCCACACTCAGATAGATACCACTTGGTATTTAAAATTATGCCTAATTTATTTCAGTCAATATTATATTTTACAGGTGCATCCATTTTCCCATAAATGCATCAAATTTTCCACTTTATAGCTTAGTAATATTCCATTACTTAGAGATACCACATTTTTTTATCCAATCATCTTTTGATGAGTATACAGGCTGTTCCCAGGATTTAGGCATTATAAATCTTGCTGATATAAACACAGGTATGAAAGTATCACTGTAGTACAATGTCCTAAGTTCTTTGGGGAAGATACTTAGCAGGGGAATTTCTGGGTCATATGGAATTTCTAATTTCAGTTCTTTGAAAAAATCTTCATACTGATTACCATAATGGTTGTACAATCTTTGAATCTTATACAGTACACTGGTAAAAGTTCACAACTTGAATGTTCATAAGTCAGAGACTTACTGTAATTAAATTTCAAGATATTTTTCTTTGTATCACTTTTAAAGATATAAACACTGTTTGATACATTGCATTTGAAAGTCAACAAATATCTAAATGCTAGGTATATAAATTTATGGAAAAGATAGCATATTTACCATTCTGTTGCTGAGAATTCACATCAATAAACTATACTTTGAAAATATAATAAATAGTGGTGGCTAGATCACATTTAGAAAAAAACTCATATGGGTAGGATTTTTATGTTATTAAACTTGTAAGATTTCATTAATTTATAGACCTAAATGTGATTAAATACTAAAAGTTCATTTCACATCTTTGTCTTCTTATCCTCCCTCCCTACTTATACCTCCTGCAGAGGAAGAATGTAACCTTAATTAAGTCAAAGATTCCTTAAATTTAAGAAAATGCTGTGATAAATGTCAAATTTCACTTTTTGCTAGCATTATTTTCAATACTGACATATATCTGTTTATCATTCTCCAAGACTGTCTTTTTTGGCACCCACTTGTATCATTACCCCCATCACCACTTTTCCATTCCCAGGGCCAAAGTTTGGGTCCCTGCCATCTCAAAGGTTCCTCTGGGCCTATATACCCTTCCCCTGCACAAAGCCTCCTATCCCTTCAAAATCCAATTTTAGTACTATGGCTTTTAGTACTATGGCTATGTAAGCAAAAAAGAAGAAGAGGAAGAGGAGGAGAAGGAGGAGGAGGAGGAGGATAAGAAGAACTGAGTTCAAATGAGTGGGAATCCATGTAGCTTCCATTAAAAAGAAAAAAGTGCAAGTGGCAGCCGTAGCAGTGAAGAAAGCACTGCTACTTTCCTCCCATTCTGACAATATATGTCTCAAATCTATTTACTTTTCATTCTGCCTTATATTAGAAGGAGTTATTCATCTGCCTAACATTTAAATTAAACGAGTAACTTCTAAGTGTCAAGCAAGGATCTTAGGAATGAAGTCAATGTTCTACACTGCCATGTATTCTCTAATACATTCTGTCATCTTTCTACTTAGTAAAAACACAATGAACAGTTTATTTGTATTTCCTCTCTAAAGCTCAGACTAAGGAAAAAACAAGTGAATAAAGTCAAATCTCTTTTCACTCAAGACTGTAGAAAACCTGCATATTATTTGGATTACATTTTTATGTGACTTGACTGCTTGATCGCAGCAGCTAGCATTTTTATTTCTCACATTCCTTCCTCAAATGAAAATAATTTGCTACCTCTGGGGATATTTAAAATAAGTTCCACAAATTCATGACAGCCTATCAATTTTGAGCTACAATTTTTTAAAAATAGTTTATGAATTGTTTTCAAATTTACATGAGTGCTTTTCAAAGACTAATGCATATGCGAATCACCTGGGAATCTTGTGGCCTGAATCTATGCATTTCTAACACCCTTCCAGGTGATATCCATAGGTTCTGACCTACCAGCAATACTGCGACTAAGAAAGAGCACCTTGGAGTTGCAAACCTAAGACTTCATACTCTATATCCACACAGGACCCCTCTTCATGCACCCTTCTCCTATGCCCTTAGTTATTACAATCATCTTCTCCAGACTAAAAAGTCAGAGAGAGAAGAAACCCAGTAAGTGACCCAAGTTGGTAAGAAAAAGACTCTGCCCATTGACTTAAAAATGATACTGATAACTACTTAAGTGAATATTATTAACTAACACTGACTTTGGACTCAATTAGAGATTAATTTGAAAGAAATATTTATTTATCTTGCTTCAGGACATTAAAACAAAGAATCCACTTGAGGTTGATATCTCTAACAGTCCCTATTAAGCCTCATTTCTCTTGTTTTAACTCAAATTCCTTAAAAATGATATCTGGCCTCTGTAATTATGATTCTGGCACAGTTAAGTCTTTAATTGTCAAATAGTATATTCATGGGAATCCATAAAAATATGATTATCTGTTTAAGCATGCCCTGTAAGTTAATACACTCCAATGTTTCATCTTCCTAGCAGAGACTATCTAACAAAACATACTTCAGTAACACTGCTTTTTCCTCAAAAGAGCCTTAAAGCGTCTCTATGAGATACACCTTTAAATATCTGAAGAATGTACTTTAAATATCCTCTCAAGTGGCAAATCTTTTTATGAGGGGAGATTTTATATTTTTAAATAACCAAAATTCATCAGGTAAATTATATGCATAATAAAAATGGATTTCTTTTTTGTATGATTTTAAATTACTAAAATATGATTCTTAAAGTGTGAGATTTTTTTTCTTATATGACTCACAGATTGCTCTCTAATTATCTACTTAGCCACAGTAAAATGAAAAAGAAACCAGAATGCAGAATGTGTAACATATTCATGTATCTATTGTCTATCAATTCATAGGATGGACACTAAAAGTGATGGGAAACACCTTTATGCTACAAGGAATAGTATTATGGGGACATTTATAGTCACCTCTAATCTATGTCAACTATGAACGTGGAAGTTGTTGGTTTGTTTTATGTTGGTACATGTGACTATCGCTTACCAAAAGCTGTTTCATGCCAAGAACTCACCAAAAACTGAAGATTTTCTCTTTATAGCCTCAAAAAAGAAATTATAATACTGTTGAAATATGATTTTTTATATCTTAAAGTGCTTCCAGCATACCCTGTTCTTTTTGTAGAGTTTTGCATATCTAACCCCTAATTATGAATTCAACTGTACAGTCAGTCTAACACAGCTGAGCTTGCCATGTTTAATGAAGTTATAAATTGAAGTCTTGGGGTTCCATTATCCTTTCCTAAAGACTTGATTCTGTTTGGAGAATCAGATTAGTGCTCATGCCCAATTTCCTTACTCTGAATCTTGATCCCATACCTTCTCTTAAAATTTAAGGTAAAACATTATCAGTCTTTTGGTAATTTGAGTCTGGTCTACCAGACACTGAAGCACAAAAGTAGAATTTACAATAAAGACTGTACCAGTATCTGGGGCTAGAGGAATGAATGAAGCTGAGAAGAAAAAATGAATGGAAGCTGAATGTGGATGAAAAGAATAGATAAGTTGAGTATCACAGCTAAGAATAAAGAGTGAAAGCAAGGTCGTTGCTAGGAACAAATCGATTACCATGTAAAGAAATTAAAACAGAAGGCAGAGGTGTGTGAAAAACCCAGAGTCAAAGGACTAATGAAAGACAGAATTCAATAGATAATAAAGAGGCAAAACTAGAGGATTAGCAAATGCTTATACACAAAGGCTCAAGCAAATTTCCACAGTGTTCTGATATGACTGAACATCTCTTCATGCCTAGATAAAGCACACATGGGAAGGGAAGGGAAGGGAAGGGAAGGGAAGGGAAGGGAAGGGAAGGGAAGGGAAGGGAAGGGAAGGGAAGGGAAGAAGGGAAAGGGAGAAGGGAAAGGGAGAAATGGGGAGGGACTATGATATTCTTTGGTTTCACAATATTTTACTTAAAGGATCCAAGGCTTTTTGGAGAAAAGGCATGCCACAAGATTACAGCAAGGAAATTATGAGTTTAGGACTCTTTTCTGCATCAGAATGTAAAAAAGTAGTCAAAAAGTATAAGATCATGTCAAAATGACATGAAAGCCAACTTGAAGGGGCTCCTACTAACCAAATTTAGAACAATTTGGGAATTAAAAATAAATTAATGCCATGAATTATAGTCAATTTAATAAAATAGTCATGGAATCCATTAATAAATCAACTTTTCCTTACAGTACAAGTCTATTTCATAAGTTGAAAAGAAATGATGAAATAATAAAACAATGAATGTTGCAAATAGTTATTATAAAGTCAACAAACAACATTATACTATACAGTTTCATAGTATTTCCCCATGAATTAGAACCCAAACTGGCATTAGGAGTGTCCCATAATACACCAAGAAGAAAATAGCACCTTTTCTATAATATTCCTACCAAAAAATGTGTAAAATGAATCTAATTATGTGGAAACATCAGACAAACAGCAGAATATTCTAAAAAATATTAGCCTGGAATTTTCAAAAGTTTTGCTGTCAAGGAAAGAAAGGTCGATAAACTATTTAAGGAGAAAAAAATTTAATAAATTGTGTTATCTGGATGGATCCTGCACTGGGAAAATACAATTCAAACAAAATTATAAAGACACTGCTGAAATAGAATATGAAATGTACATTTGATACTAATGTTGGGACATTAAATTTCTTAGCATAAGTATACTATTTATAAAAGAAAATATTTTAAGAAAATATATTGCCATATTTAGTGACAAAAAGTCCTAATATCCCCTATTCACCCTCAGAGTTCTTTAATGACACACATGTATATGTAGCTATAGATATACTTAGAAAAAAAGACAAAATGTAAATAACCAGTAAATCTGGATAAATTCAGTATAAGGAGTTCCTTATACTAGTCTCTAGCTTTTTGTAGATTTTACCTTATATTCAAATACACAGTTTTAAAGATTGCTAAGGTAACTAAGAAGTATTAGGGACAAGAGTATGAAATTTAGAAATCTTCAATAACATGTAGAAGAAATTTCTTAGAGGAGTAAAGTATAAAATATAGAATAAGGACTGAGTATGCATCACAGTACTAGAGCACATGCTTTGTATATACTCAGACATAACTTCAATAACTAGCTCCACAAAATTAAAGTACAGAATGTGATAGCAGAAATAAAAGATCTGTAGGGTATAAATGAGGTAGCCCACATTGAGTATCTCTTATTTAAAATACTTAAGACTAGAGAGATAGATTTATTTTTTTCAAATTTTGGAATATTTTCATGCATATAATGAGGTATCTTGGTTCTCAGACCCAAATCTAAACCAAAAATTCATTGAAATTTTTAAACACACATAGCCTAAAGATAATTTTAACCAGTATTTTCAGTGCACCTGCAATTTTGGCTGCAGTTTGTCACACTGGTACAGCAAGCAGGAACAATGAAATGACATCCAGGATTTGGAGGCAGATTTATGTACATTGATGGGCACTGATCGGGATCATCTTCAAAATATCAGGCTCTGATCTCTGGTGGTCTAGGGTTTACATGGGATAAGCAAGCAGAAAGCACAGAGGCAAAATGGCTTGTCAATTGGGGACTGGTTCTCGTAATATGCATTATAGTGACCAACCATGCATCACAGTGACGAGCCATTTCTAAAAAACAAAAGTAACAGGAACTATAACCTATTACCTGGGCAACTAACAGACTGGGGACAACTAACAACAGACAACTAATATACTGGCTGGGGTCATCTTCTGCTATAACATGAGATCAAAAGTAGAAATTTCCACTGGTGACATCATATCAGTATTCAAAACTGTCCAATTTGAAGCAATTCAAATTTTAGAATTTTGGAGTAAGAAGGTTTTACCTACTTAGTAATCTGGACATTAAGCTACAGGCTTTGAAGTTAGGGAGGCTACTAACTAGGCTACATCTAGTTCTGCTACTCACTAAATGTGTGTCTTCCTATGTATTTTCCAATCTGTGATTAAGTATTGATATTGCTCATTGAAACAGAAAAAGGGGAAATAAATTATCATTTTCCATTTACCTACCATATGTTAGATATTCAAACTTTGAAAGCATCACTTTATTTCACTTAATATTTTCAATGATCTTATAAAGCATATAATATTACATTTATTTTAGAAATGGAAAAATGAAAACATCCTGAAGGTTGCATAATATTGCAAGGCTAGTGTTGCAATTTTTATGTAAAATTATAGTTCACAATCTGTTCTGGTCATGGGTTATACAGAGAACAATTAGAATTAGGACATGCAGTTTATATTATTATTTTTATGATGTCACCCAAGCTTAATACAAGAAAATGCAGGAAATCTATCCATATCACTAAACACAGAATATGCAGCCAAGGGCCTGAATCCCACAGCAATGTCCCACATGAGTCCAAATGAAGACCCAGTGCTCATGACAATGCCTCCCACGAGTCCAACAGGAGGTCTAGAACCCACAAGAAGGACTCATGCCAGTCTCTTTTACAGATCCGTGCTGGGAAGGCCCAAAGGTCAGTGGTGGAAGCCAGAAAGTCTACACCAGCAGGGTGAAGGAGCTGTGCTGGTAGGTTGAGGGTTCTATGCTGGAGCCAAGAAGTCACACTCACAACAACTCCAGGGCTGTCCTGAAAACCATCACAGCCATCCTCAGCGACATGGAGGCCCCGAGCTCCTCCGACGACAAGCACAGTTGAGCACACGCCAGGAAGCCCGTGTGACTAGTTCCTCCTGGAGACCAAGTGGCACACGTCTTCCTCTCCGGAGCCAGGAAGCAATGCTCGATGTGAAGACCAAAGCTTCTCCAGAAAACCAATGGCTCAAACAGCAATTCGTACGAGAACCCACAACACCTCAACACCTTAATGCAACTAACATGAATAAAATTCTCCTCCACATCTCTATTTATGCTGGCAACTTTCCTCAGGTGGAACATCTACGCTCAGCGCCCTGCTGAATGTAATCCAGCAGGCGTTAAATTGACCACCAGTTTTCAATCCGTAACACAATTTTTGCCATAACATGCTACAGTAACATACGTAATAGATTACTCAGGGTTAAATGAATGCTATTGACAATAAAACAAGCATATTTTCATTGTGAAATGCATAAGTACAATACAATTTAGGAAATTCTTAAGATCACCAGATGAAATAAAAATTGAAGCCTATAGAACACTTTCAAAATTTTTGCAAAATCTGTTATCAAGAATGTTTTAACTACTAGCAACTGCACATTGATTAGTTGCAGATATTTCATTTCTCTCTCCATCACTGAAATTTCAAACAGAGTGAGAATTTGGACTCCTGGGACCAGATCTTCCTAGTTGATAAATATCAAGGGAAGAAAACATGTTTCTGTAGACAGGTAGCCATATAATTAGCTTGGAGACAATTAATTATTAAAAAGAGTTTGCTACAGAAAGCTTTATTGGTTTTAGAAACACAATGAACACAGAGTTTTAGAGGTCACATTAGACCCAGCTACTCCCCTCCTCAGTATCTTCCCAGAAGAATTAAAAACATCATACAATAGCAATATATGTGCACTCATGTTTATAGCAGCAAAATTTTTAATAGCTAAATCTTGGAAACATCAATCAAGGAATGCATAAAAAGATGTGGGTGTTTTTTTATATAATGGAATACTACTCAGCCATAAAGAAGAATAAACTGGAGACTTTTATAGGTAAATGGATAAACTTGAGATCACACTCATAAGTGAAATAAATTAGACCCATATGTATAAACATCCTAGTCTCACTAGTGTGAGAAACTTAATGAGTAAATAAAGTCCAAAATGTACAATAGATATTGTGAATTGAGAAGAAACTTTTCAAAAGAGAAGACAAAATGCAATGGGCACAAGGAAACAGGTAGAAAGCAAAAATATATTTACATACAAAATAGTTAATATAGTTATACAGCTAGTTTCTCTTAGTTCATTGAAAAAGGTTTGCACTAATATTGTTTGGATAAGATATTATGCCTGTATCTTGTACTCTGAATAACTACTATGAAGACAACAATATTCAATGTATTAATTATTGTAACTCTTAAACTAACCTATTGTGAAACTCTGTTTTATTTTTATTTTTCTTTCTAAAATAATAATGATGATTCAAACATTTTTTGTGGGGTTTTTTGTTTTGTTTTGTTTGCTTTTTGGTTTTTTGTGGTGAGAGAGCTATTTGGCAGAAAATAAGCAGCAGGAAAGGATTGATATTGCATCATTTCAACTGAATTGCCCATTTAACTTGTCTGAGAGCCACCTAGGAAAATAATAAAGCATACTTCTGGTGTGTCTGAGTGGGCCATGAAGTAGTGCCCTTGGGTGCTATATCTGAATTCTAGCCATTTCCTCTCTGACACTATTCCCCTGTTCTGTTTATACACCTACATGGAGTGAACAGCTTTGCTCAACCATGCCTCTCTTCCACAGTGCTCCTCCCTTAGAAGTAGATAACCAAGGACTGAAAAATTCAACCAAATTCACCCTCTCTCTTAAGTTCCAGGTGTCAGGTATTTTGTACCAGTGACATGTATGAAGTAAGAAACCAGATTTCAGGAGAAGCCTTACCATTGGGCACATGGTTACATATTTACTTCATAATCAATACAATTAACCAGCTCAAATGATCCAAGAATAGCACCTAATCTACAGGGAGACATTATTTTTAAAGGCATGTGTTAAGTAGCAAAATGAAATTCTGTTTCATTCTGTAAGCAGGCCCATGTGATTTCCTCAAATTGGGCATAGAGGGATGCATTTCAATTTGCTAAAATGGCAAGATTGTTTTGTTTTGGCTTTCATTTTATTTTTCTTTGCTCTTCCTTTTTAAAATTTAAAATAAACAGTTCTGAATCAGAAGAGTGTACTGACTTCTGTGCACAAATGGCAGAAGCTTAGTCCTTTCCTATGTGCACCAGATATGAAGACTATTTCTTTGGCAGATTAAAACACCTAATGTCAACTACCACTTGAGAAGAGTGTCACATTCTACTGCAACAAAAAGATTGATTTAAATAGCAGTCTGTAATCATTCCATTTGGAATTGGTCCAATAAATGACAGCAGATGGCTAGTCTCAAAAAGAATATTGTGTATAAATATAGCATCTGTTTCAAATGATCTACAAGTTCAATCTTACACTATGTAGATTATTCAAAATATATTTCTATAAAACACTTGATATAGTTTTATTGTAATTGTGATGCAATTTATATTATATAAACATATTTTTGTTCATAAATAATGCAATTATAATTTATTATAATATAAAATTATATTAATTTATACAGTTAATTATAATATGTATTCCATTATAGTATAGGCATAAGCTTACAAATTCTATTATACTAAATACAGTATGTTTAATGTATATATGCTCTACTATGCTAGGTAGTCTTTTTTTTTTTTTTTAGTAGTACCTGGGATTGAACTCACGACTGCCTGTTTGCAAGGTAGGTGCTTATGCCACTGAGCTAAATCCCCAGTCCTATGCTAGGTAATCTAATTAAAGTATATTATTTAAATAAAATTATAGGAAAAATCTAGTGCCATTAAATTTATCATCTTTTTCTCCTATCCCACCTAAAGACAAATTTTAGTTCCAAATATGTAAAAGAATTGAAAATATGCTACCCTACATATTTGAGCTTATCATTAGCTTACTTCTATATTGGTTAAATAAAGGATACTGCCTTTTGTTCTAAAAGCAGAATGGAAAGCAAGTCTGTAGATGAATAGTTTTTATGATCCTAGAACTAATCCTCTGCAGCTCTCAAGCGTGACAGGAAGCTTTTCTGTTCTCTCTTAGACTGCCTAATGTGATACAACAATCTTGTAACAGCTGGGAAGCCACATCAGACCCTATAGTCAAACCAAAGGGCCATTCTGCCAACTTCCAGATAAGAAAATTTCATGCGGTAGTTCCACTAACGATTTTCAGAAAATAGCAATGTTTGCTCTTGCTTTGTTGAAAAACACTCCCATGAGCTACCCTTCTTCTTATTCTCCTCTTCTCATTATCTTCTCCTTTTCCCTTCCTTTCCTGAACAATTCAGCCCCAAAGTCATTACCTGAGACAGTGCAAAAATCTCTCCTGGTGGTGGAAAATCCTGGAGGAAAGAGCTGCCATGGCTCAGAGCAAACTGTCAGAGTCCAAACCAAGTGAAGGAGGGAGGCATCTGCATGTAGAGGTGGCCCACAACAGAGTTACGGATCATGTGGGCTGTTGAAACCAAGACAGACTGAGAATTAAACAAGTTAGATAATATTCAAGCATGATGTTTAGCCTGAGCTGTCTGAAGAGGTGAGAGGGGCCTAAAGTGGACTGTCATGACTAAGCAGAGTTAGAAAGTCTTCTATGGAAGGTGGTCTAGTGTGGTTTGTAAGAACCTAAGTTGAGGAATAGATCTGTGCTAAAGTGGCAGCAGTAATGTGAAAATAGCATACAGGTAGAATAACCAAATAAATAAATAAATAAGAATAGGTATGGTCAATAATTTATTTGGTGATAATAATTTAGGCCATATATAGAGCCTTTGCCAAGGCAAGTTAAGCATGTGCATTATAAACAATTTATACACTGTGTCAATTTGAGAAGTCTAGGTGTTTAATTAAGTGACCTGGGCCTCACTTTGTAAACATGCTGAGCCCATGCAAGAGGAGGGCAGAAATGGTGTGAGAACACCCTCCCAGGGGCAGGTAGCCTGCTAAAATATAAAAGAATGAAAAGAGGCTTGCTCTTCTCTCCCTTTTTTCTCTAGTTGCTTTTGCTGTCTTTTGCCACCTTGAACTGCTGCCCCTGTGCCATGCTACCCTGTCATGGAGGCATCTGAGTATGGACTGAAACCTCTACAAACTGTAAGCTAAATAAAAATTTCCCTCTTTAATTTGGGTGTCAGGTATTTTGTCTTAGCAACAAGAGAAAAGTAACCAACACAAGTGACCTAGTATGAGTTGTAAGAACCTGAGTTTGATGAGGAAAAGATCTGTGCTAAGTTAACAGCAGCAATGTAGCAATGTTAGAACAATAACATACAGGAAGACTGAGTAAATAAGTAAATAAGGATAGTGGTGGACAATAATTTATTTTTGTGTTAATGATTTAGGCCACGTATCAAGCCTTTACCAAGGCAAGTTAAGCATGCATATTTACATCATCTAATTTATTGTTCCCAACAGTTCTTCGATGTAAGTACTTTAACCCATTTTACAAAAAAACAGAAACTTGGGAAAAAAGAGGTTAAGAAATGGGACTAGTTTATTTGATCCATTCTGTTGAAGTCAGGATAGGAGCCAGGTATGTCAAGTTCTAAATGCTGTGGTCTTAAGTAAGACAAACTGTATTTTTATGTCTACACAGTAACTGTCAGAGTTTTACTCTGAGTTTAAAGGGATTTTTTTTTTTTTTTTGCTTATCTTGGTTTTCTTTTCATCTAAAATGTTTTATGGACCGTGACTCAGCAGTTCCAGCTCAAAGGTTCTTTCTCTCAGAAGCCTCTTTCATCAAAACTCACTGCTTCCTCCTCCCCTTCATTGCCTTGGTTCTTTGTATTTATCTTATTATTCTTATGTTCCCATGTCAATGTTATATATGTTTTATATCATTATGTGTAAATTTGATAAACTTAATGACCAAATCACATTCTATTTTTTTAGTCCTCGTAAAGTGATTGCCAAATTTTACCCTGCACCAAAAACATGTAAAAGTTTGGTTTAAAAAAAATATTGGCCCATACCACATTCCTAATAAATTCCCATGCTGTGCTGATATTGTTAGTCCATATACCATACTTTGAGAATTATTACTATATAGAGCTTACTGGGCCCTTGCCAAAATAGCTATATAACATTTCAGATTTTGAAAAACCATAGCATATATTTTATGTAATATATCCAGTAATGGATAGAGTATATACATATACTCTAGAATATTTCATATCATATGGGGACAATTTGTTGGTCTATCTTTACCTTTTATTTATTCACAACTTCTTCAACTAGTATTTATTAAGCATGTATTAAGTACCTGGTCTAAGACACAACAGTGTATGAGACAAACTGGTACCTGTTCTAGTAAAAACTAACCATCTAGTAGAAGAAAAATAAAAAGAACATTTACCAATATGGGACAAATTTTCCTACTTTTACCTCTAATTCCCTTCCTGGGAAGATAAATGGAAATAAAAAATCAAAATATTAACTACCACAGTAACACACTGAAGTTATAATAGATTAGGTAAAGAACATTTTTTCTTTGTAGACTTTTTTACTTTAAAATGCCTGCAAAGGTCTAAGCTAACTTCCAAAGTTGTACAGACCTGAAAACATGGTACTGTACCTCCAGCCCCTTGGGGATACAGTAAATGGAGTTACTGAAGGAGAAGCCAGAGTTTGGGACAGCCAAACAAATGAAAACTAAAAGGAGAGAGAAGTAGGAATACATGAGGGAGAGACTCTTTATGACCATCAGAGGGGGATTCTGTATGAACAAACAGATGAGAAAGGAAAGCAAAGATTGTGTAGCATCATGGAGTGTGCTCATATTGTCTACAAGTCAAATTTTCTCTCTGAACGTGTTATACATATATGTAATGGCTTAATCATATTATTACTATAGTTTCACTAAACATCAGTGTAGGTATATAGGAGACAGTAAGAATAAATCATAAAAATTCTATTCTACAGATTTTGTTTCCCAAAGAAGGGATGGCTTTCAATGACATCTAAAGACAAATACTTTTCTTCAGACTTGGGAGTTTGAAGACAGGCAGGTATAAGAAATGGCAAATATACAAAACCATAAGTAAGGAAAAAGCATGACAAGGACAATGCATTTTTCAATAGAGAAAGAGGGCAGTATAAGATGAAGCTAGGAGGAAAGGCAGGAGACTTTTAAGATCTTGACATCAGAGATTGTGTCAACAAATTTTGCATCATTCTCAAAGATGGTACATATTCAATGAATGTAAAATTACATAGCAATAGATGATTGGATGAATGGATGGATGGATAAAGAATATTTTCATGATGTAAAAGACGAATCACAAATCACATGGCATGGTCTCAAAATAAACACTGAATGGATCAGACTAGAGATTTAGTTTTGGGGTAGAGTGACTGTCTAGCATACACAAGACCCTGGTTCAAATCCCAGTACCATAAAATAATTGGCTGGATAATATAAAAATGAAAAATTGTCTGTATGTCTGTCTGTCTAAGTCATGCAGTGCTAGAACTGAGAAAAGGGTCCTTTCAATCTCTTTACTGTTCAGAAGAAAAAAATGTGGTGTAAGCTAAAGTGACCTGTCCAAGATCATAAAGCTAATATTACTTAAACCATTATTTAAAGCTCCTCATTCCCAAACAAGATTTTCTCTACAATCATAGCTCATTCTGATCCTAGATGCATAAAAATAAGCCTCCAACAGTCACTATATAAATAAGTAGATGCCAAACACATCAGAACTATATCCCTAAAGGATGCATAACAACTAGCAGCTGCCACAATTTTTCTAGATGGAGCTTTAAGACCTAGCTTGGAGTAATACAAAAGACACTCATCCCTCCCTATCATAAAATTGATTCAGAAAACAAACAACTAAAAATAGGCTATTTTCTCATTGTTACTATTTCCTTTTCTACTTTTAGCATTAAAGAATTAGTACAAATGGTATAGAGACAGCACTCCACACAAAATGCTCTTGAGAGCACATGAGGTCAGCTTGCCATGTGAAGAAGTCTGTCAAGGCAGCTGCGTAACTACCTGTGATTCACAGGAGGTTAGTGTCAATAGGCGTCTGAAAGGCTGACTCTACATTCTGTTCCACTGCAGGTAACTGTTCTTTGTCATAAACTTGGACAGATTCTACTCATATATCATAAATATTGGTTTTGCCCTGAGTGTCCTCATTTGTTCTTTTATTTTTTCAAGCCTCTTATTTTCTGCAGCTGAAGTTCACCAAAAATATTACCTAAGCAAACAACATATATTTGACTCATTTAACCATCTATTTTTTAAGTTAATATATTATAATTGGTAGTAACAGTCTATGCCACCCTCCTTTAGAAAGCACTAGAATACTTGCCATGTCTACAGTGCTTTCTGAAAGATTTCCTGAAACCCAAGTTATTCCAACTTGCTAGTGACTACTGAGCACCTGACCCAAGATTTGTCAATCTCTCAATGTGCCAATAGATTATGAAATTATCTGCTTTACAAAGCTGGTAATAGGCTAAAATAATCAGATCCTCTCACTTGAGAAATTTAAGTAAAACAAATCAGAAATTAAGTTAATTAATAGTAGGAAGAAGCTGAAACAGAGACTAGCACATTTAGCTGAGAGGTAGAGATGAGTCGGATTATGTATGGTAAGGGTCTCAGTAGAATGCCCTAGGTGCTAATAACAGCAGCCACACAATAATAACATGAATATTATAGTCATAGTGGAGCTTTGTATTTCCTGAGCCCTCAGTGTATGACAGAAACAATAAGAATTAAGTGTTATTCCACTTGAATCTTATAACTATCTGTAAGATTAGATTCTGTTATTGTCTCCATTTTACAGACGAGAAAATGAGACAGAGTTAACTACACAAAGCCATTCCTCTAGTAAGTGATGGAACCAGAATTAAAACCTAGGTTTATACGATTCTATAGCCTGCTGTTACTGTCTTGACTTCGAGCTTGATTTATGTCTAGAATGGCATTTCAGACAAGCTTCACACAGTATTTGACATACCTGCCTTCTTTACTTCCACTTGGATTTGTACATAAACCTCTATTACTTAAAGAAAATTGAACACAGGGAAGGTAGAACTCTGAATTGTAAACAAATGTTCAGGTTTGGTATTGGCGTACCATGGTCAAGACTTATGTAAAGTTTTACCCACCCAAATGTGTCTTAACCACAACTCTGATATCTTACTCTGAAGAGTTTCACAATCAGTCTTTATTAATTATGGTCATAGACAATAGTGATAATAATAGTAGAGGAAAGAGAGAAGAATTTACAATATAGGAACAAAATGTAAATATCTTAGTGTATTCAATCCAGTAGATAAATGCTTTTAAGTGCTATCTATAGGCAACTGTATACACACCCATGTGTGACCCTCCCTCTAGCTATCTACTTGATCCTTGCTACCCAGATTGAAGCAAAAGTCACAATGCAGCATAACCATGATTTCTACACATGTCTCTTAGTAGCTGTAACTTCCAAGTATCAGCTGATAATAAAATCAGAAATTTTATATTTAAATGTGAAGCACAGGTTAGTAAAAATGTTCATAGATCTGAAAACTAGTCTCCAGTGCAATTAACTAGCTACCTGGCCTTACAAAAGTGATATCACCTCTCTGAACCAAGTATTCTTATCTGAAAAACTGGATAATTAAACAACATAAAATCCAAGACCTTTTAACTCTAAAGTTCTGATCATATCTGTTAACTTTTGGCAATAAAAAGGTAAAATTAATGTTCTCTCCTTGATGAGATAGAAGAAGAAATACCCTTCAAATATATACTGATCCATTTTTAGACAATAAAATTATATATAAACTAGTTTATTCATGGTTTTCCAAAACAACTTTTTTTGTGAAAGTTTGGTATCAGACCCCTTTAAAATAAAATCTTAGGCAAACCCAAATAAAACTGCTCTGTTGAAAAAAAAAAAAAAAAGCAAGTGCCTAACCTTTTACCCACAAGATCTTGTCTGGGTCAAATCTGAGAATCTCACATTCCAGGGAACATCACTTAAAAACTATGCCAAACCAGAGAACAGAGGCCAGTGAAATGCTACTATTCATTTGCTATGGAATACACACGGAAAGTAAAGAAGTGAAACATATCCCTTCTATTATAAACGTGTTTTCAGTCTCCATAAAGAGACTAGGAATAAACTGGGAATTGATTTAGTCAAACCACAAAATGAAATTGTTTGGATAAACCCAAGTTCCTAAGGAAGTAGACAGTAGAGGGTGGCTCAAAGTCCAAGAATGTTACTTAATACAATTCAATTCTTTTTAAAAAAAAATTATTGTACAAAACAGCTATCAAGTAAAACAGGTAATGACAGCAAAGCAGTTAATGGATGTGCAACATGAGGTCATTGCTGACCTTAACAGCAGCAGCATCAATGGAATGCTGAAGATAATAACGATTTGATTATTTCTACTTAGCATTTATTCAACATGTACTTTATTTCCATACATTTTTTATTTGTTACCTGTCTTCTTAATATAAGAATGTAAACTTCATGAGGTCAGCAACCTAGCCAGTAGCATTCACTGTTTTATTACCAAAGTCTAAAATAGTTCTGAACGTAGGTACTCAGAAAATTTTGCTGAGCGATTCAATGACTATGAATGTGCTAGGGATTAGGGAGTGAAGTCAAGTGCTACAAAAATAAATAGTTTTCTGTTTTCAAGAAGTTTCCAATCTAATGAAGGATGTATACTAAAAAACAAGCAACTACACTATGATTTCTCAAATTTGAATAAAAATTATATTTCTTAAAAGAAAAAACATTGAAATAGGAAAAAGTTTCACATTGTAAAACATTTTATTATAGAATTGTGACAGGCAACTGAGCTAGTTAGAAATATTATAGGCAGTCAGGCAGGGCTAGGCCCTGGAAGAAGCAGGCGCAGAGGACCAGATATCTGGCGACCTTGGAGGAGACACACACCTCTTGCTGTGGACCAGATCTCTGGACAGAAGGCAAAACAATTGCAACCAAACCCTTAACTATAATCCTTAGGGATTAAGGCTGGATCAGTTTGAGAAGCCAGGAGTCACCATTCCAACCCCCTATAGGAAGAGTCACTGATCCATAAAAAATGCTCACTTGCTATGTGAACTGGCTTCCCCATTTGTCCCTGATTTGGCCAGTTTTACCAGGATAATTAAACTTATTGATTGACCATAGTTCTGTCCCACCTCATGCCAGTCTACCTTGCAAGTTCTCAGACCCCCACTTTAGACCCGCCTCACCTCATGATTTTCCTCTATAAAAATCCTGAGAAAATACAGAATCTTTGGTAACTCACTTGGGACTCTTTCTGTATCTCTCTCAGACAGAAGCTTTCTTTCTGACAATAAATATTTCTACTCTTAACTCTTAACCTAGGTTAAAAATCATTTTTCGATGTTAGAGAACATAAACTCATTCCAGACATATAGTAGGTCAGGAGTTTCATTCCCCTATATCAAAATCATTTAAAAATGTAAACATAAAAATAGGTATGAACTACTTATCCCTCTAGTTCCTAGGCAATTAAAAATGGAATACATTTACAAACTGAATAAGTCAAAACTACAAAACCAAAAAAAAAAGTCTTCAAATACTAGTCAATGTTCTCACTGATAATGTTTTGCTGAAAACAAGCTGCTTCCTATGACATAGAACATACTAATTGATAGTGTGCTAACCATGCCTTAATGTCACTTGGCCTTACCTTGGAATAAAGCATTGATTGTAGATTAAGGCTATCTCTGTTCTCTTTACAATAGCCTGTGACATTTAACAAGTACAACTTGTCTTCCATGAAACTGTAAAAACCAGCACAAATGTGAGCCTTCCAGGAAATCATGCCCAGAGCTGTTATAAAGTGGCTATCAAGAGGATCTCAAATAGACTTTGGGTTTATATCTCTTATGATATGAAATTGAAACAAAAAATGTTTTAATGTCATAGAAAATGTAGAAACCCACTATGGATGTCAGTGGCACCAATCAACAGGCTTTTAGCTTGGACAGAATTAAAAGGAAAAGAAGGAAGTCTACCTCTTCCTTCTTTGGAGGAGCTCAGATCTCCACCACTGCATTTGGATATTTGTGTTCAATTCCTTGAAGCTTCCACCGCAGGTTCTCAGCCTTCCAACACAGACCCTTCAGTTTTTCCACATAGACTCTTACTGAATTCTGCAATGAGCTCCAGGTCTCCTTCCACCTTCAACTAGATCCTCTAGCCTCCTATGCACAGGTATCCATTTTGAATTCTTCCGCCTGATTTTCCACAGGAGACCATTGTAAGCCTACCTAGTAAATTAGATAGATAGATAGATAGATAGATAGATAGATAGATAGATAGATGATAGATAGATAGATAGATAGATAGATAGATAGATAGATAGATAGATAGATATCTTAATTCTGTTCCACTAGTGAAATCTAACTGATACAATGCCTGACTCAAGTGGAAGAAATAGAGATAAACAATTGAAAAAGTTAAAGAAATGTACTTAGCAAATGAACCTAGCTCCCAGCTCTGGGCTTTGAGATTAACTACATTTCATCTGGATTTGCTTTTTGCTGCCAGATCGATAGGTCTGAACAGTTATTCTACATTTTAAGAACTATGAGTGGGAAAAATAAGAAAATAATTGATCATTTTGAAATGTAACCTATATAGACGAAGACTCCCCAGCTCTAAATACTATTAGTAAAGAAACTTATGCCAATGAAAGTTATGAATATGGGAATTCATGACAAGAGAATACAAGAAGAATAGCAAAGATTATAGGGGATAAAAAAAATTATAAGAAATGAACAAAACAGGAACTAAATATACAGTTGGAGGCAAAGTCCTGTAGGCAGCCACACAATATAAGGAAAGGAAAGGATCTGTCTCCAGGGCACAGAATATATGCTCTGTGTTCATTAATTGGGTAGACGAATGCCTGTGCCTACAATCTGTTACAATGACCCTACCAAAAATGAATACAAAACTAAAGGAAAAATTTAACGTACATAAAAAAAAGATCTAAGAAATAGAAAAAAGACTTGGAACAAATAATAAAACAAAACTTCTTGGAGCTATATTAAAAAAAAACCAATGTGGTTCTACAGGCTTAGAGAATGAAAAAATAACAATGGAGTGAGAAACAGAACTCAGTGCTCTCCAGATTCTAAGAATGTGAAGAAATCCTCTTTTAGTTAGTATGGAATTTAATTATGAAGAGGATTGCTTTATTTAAAAATACATTTTCTAGTATCTTTTAACAGACTTTGGCTGACTGACAGAAATGGACCAAACTTATGATGAATCAATTTTTTTTCTAAACCACACTGATCTCTTTACTCAATATCACAAGATTGTTGAGTCACTCCACAGTATAAAATAATTTTCAAAGCCAACAAGGAAGAGGTGTTTTTAAGTTTACTATATTATGGATCCTATTTCAAACCTGTAAAAATAGATCCTCTACTAAGACCACTGATCCAATCTCTCATACATGTGTTATCTAATTTGGTCTTATTGAGGTACAATTTCTTTTGTATTTAATTGAATAATGAAATCATTGGCATTTTAGGTTTGTAATGATGTTTGATAGTATATGTATTCATATAAAATAAAACAAGGAAGAAAAAGCAATAACTTTTTTGGAAAGTCAAATTTTAACTTTAAAGAAAAGATACTTTAAAGAAAACTTTAATGACCCACAAAGTATGTTTAGGGATGCTGTTTTTCTCTTTACATTCATTCTTTACTCTTCCCTGTTCTCGTAGATTCTGACTTTTACAGACACAATCGCTAGAGTCTTTCTCTTTTGTCTCCTGCTTGGTATCGACTAATAAAAGGCTTTGGCAATGAACCACAGAATAGAAGAAAAAGGTCAGAGTCCCTGTTCCACCAGCTTCTTCACTGGGCCAGTGTTTTGCCAGTGGCTATGTTCTGGTCATTGAGCCCCTTAGTTCTATTAGGAAGTTCTTTTCCTATGACTGAAACACTCTTAAACCCCAGTAAAACCACCACTTGTCCAGGGTTAGGATGGTTATGGCTTCCAAGTTTTTGTGGTTTCTCTTAATGATGACCACAAGTCTGTAAATAATCTTTCCAACAAATTGTTTTTAATTAAACCTTTGAGAATGCTATTCATTTCCTTGTAAGATTCTGACTAATAATAAAATTATTTCACTTTACTATATAAGTAATTACGATGACAATAATAATAAAACCATTTATTTAATCATTTTATGTGATGTACTCTCACTGAGCCCTTATATGTGTTATTTCACCACATAATTCTTACATAAATGAAAGACCATAATGTTGTCATTATAGCATTTTCTGTAGTAGGTAAAGTTATTGTTAGACATTTATTCTCTGCATCTCACTTTCTTAGGATGAATATACTTACTCTATTGATATTCGGTTTGGTTCTCTGACTTGCCTTAGCCTATGGAATAGGGAAGAAGTAATATGTCAATTCTTTGCCTGTGTCTTAGAAGGCTATCTTGTTTCATATACCTTTATATTACCATGAAAGGGATGTGCCTTATTACAGTTCTAGTCCTAGAAGGAGAATTGGAGACAAATACGACAGTTACCTCTCAAATACAATGTGACATCAGAAAAATGTACTGTGACCACAGCCAAAGCCAGCAGAACCAAACAACCAATCTAAGCATAGATTGGATAATCTCAAAGTGATCATAGATACATGAAAATAAAAGGATGATGTCTTAAGTCACTGAGTTTTGGGATGGCTTAATAAGCAGCAACTTTACAGCAATAGCAAACTGACATAATTTCAATTTTATGTGTATATGATCAAAGGCTCCATATGGAGTTTTCTATAAAAAATAAAATAAAAATTTAGCATGAAGTCAACAAAAAATCATGCTCTTCCTGCAAAACCAAATTACAAACCATTAGAGTGATAATCTGTCAAAATAACTTACCCTCACAGAAGATCCCTAATTGACATTTGATTAAACATATGCTTATTATTTATATACAAGCCCCTTCATTATCTGCTTATGTTTTAACCTCTCAACTTGATATCCTCACTGTCCCTTTCTATCACTATATCCACACAAATTCTTCTCTGCCTGAAAAGTTTTCTACCTCTCATCTTATCTGCTAATTGTCCTGATTCCTGCAGGCTGAGTCTGGTTTCTTTGTTTCAAGTTCTGTTTGCCTAAGCTTACCTCTCTCATACCCATTATAACACTGTATTTTAACTATGAGTTTCTTGAATATGAGGAATTTTTTATCACTATAATCCTATTACATAGCATGTAACTGGGCACATAGTAGGCTCTGAAATATTAATACAATCATTTTGAAAATCTACAAACTGTCCGATTGTATTTGTGGAAATGTTGCTTTAATGACTGGTATAAAAGGAAATTGAAGTGCTCCAAATGTGGTGACACATGCCTGTAATCCCAGCATTTGGGAGGCTGAGGCAGAAGGATCACTGTGAGTTCAAGGCTATCCTGGGCTACAAAGTGAGTTCAAGACCAGTCTGAACTACATAGCAAGACCTTGTCTCAAAAAGACAAGAAAAGGGGGTTCAGGGGGTATTAGGGAGTAAAACTTTGTCAGTCTTAATTCAGCACTATCTAAAAAGAAAGGTACACTAATTCCTGGTTCTTTATACAGTAAAGAAAAGTAGTAAAATAAAGGCAATCCCTTAGGCAATACCTTGTCTTGAAGTATAAATTCTTTGAGGACATATAATTCCCTTTGTCTAATTCTTTTCTCAATAAGCATTTTAATGTGGGTTTACTGAGTTAAAGTAATATAGGTTGAAAGAAAAAAAGAAAATAATTAAGATAATCTCTTATTCTGGAGGATATCACACTTTATAGAAATAGGTTAACATGGGTTTATTTTCAGAAGTTAATCCCTTTTGAATGAACTAAAGATTAATTATAGAATTTACAAAGCTAGGGCCAAACTTGACATATGAAATGTTCACCAAGGGACTGTCCCTTTACCTCAGGAGGTCTGACCTAAAACAACCAACAACAGATGTCTTTGGAAATCCCTTCCCCTACAGTTACCTGCAGTGGTAGCAACTGCTAGAAAGAAGAAAAAAACTAGAAAAATCAGACTGTTAGGAGAGCAAACCCAGATGCTGTCCTTGTTGTTGCTAATAGAAACAGGATTAGACTAGATGAGGAACTGTAATTAGGTTCTTGGCTTTTATATCTGACATGTTTACAGCCATCGCACTATTCTGGGGCTCTTACATAACATTTATATCTGATGCTATAATAGGCATTTTGTGATCCTACTTTCCTCTTCTATCTAAGTGGCTTCAACATGCAAGCATTCCTTTTCTCTTCCAAGTCTGGACTTGAAATGCCCCACACATACATGCATGTCTCATAAACATTTGCTTTCCATCTTACCTTCTTAAAGGACACAGATGTTTACTCTTTATTTCTATGCTACTACTCATTTGGTTAATTTATTTCTGTATATCAGAGAACAGCAAATGGTAGACCATAGACAAATCTGTCTCAAAGCCTGTTTTCATATGGTCTATGAGCTAAGAATGATCTTTATATTTCTAAAGTGTTATAAATATACAAATAAAAATGAGACTATACAACAAGCACTATATGTAAAACTTACATTTCCAAAAAGCCTAAAATACTTACTATTTGGATCATTAGGGAAAAATTGTGTCAATTCTTGATCTACAGCAGTATTGCCCATTATAGATCCGGAATTATGAAACATGAGTGAAGATGATAAACCTAACATTTAATAATGATGGCAATAATAAAGATTAATATTGATAGGATCTTAAGTATATGCCAGGAAATATTCTAAACACTTTACACAGGTTACCTTGGGATCTTTATAAATACTCTGTAAATAGTGTGGTTATTATTCTTGTTTACAGATATTAAAAGTTTAAATAACTTGCCAGTGATCACACCATAGGAAGTGAGGAATTCCAGATTCAATTCTATGCAATTTAATTAAAAAATCTGTAAATCAGTATATAATTCTCTTTGCATAATCTGAGAAAAGATCACTTGGTGTCTAGTTAACCACATTGAGGTGAATTGTTCCATCTTCAAAAAGCTCTAAGTTTAGAAGTCTTTCACTAGACCACACAAACTAAATTTATGCCCTTTTTATTACACACCTATCAAATATTTAAATTCAATTGATACCATTCCAAAGTCTTATCCTACTCATCTCCAGAGCTCTTCAATCATTTCTCATTATTTTTCATTTAATGAAAATTGAAGGCATTCTCACTCACCCTAGTCACAATCTTTGTGAGCACTTGGGCCTAACATATGTTGAGGTATACTCAACTATCAAATGCCACACATTTCTATTGTTCTCTAGTTAAATGCAGTTAGTCAACATTCAGTAAATGTATCATTCTTTTTCATGAATCCAGGTTTTTATATATGCTGTTTATCACTACAAAAAAAGTTCTTCCTTTTTTCTTTATAGAAGAAAACCTATAATCATTTTTCAAAACTCAATTGTCTCTAGATTTTAACCAAACTCTGTATACTCCTCCATAGTAAAAATTGCCACACTATATTGTACCTAATAATCATCTATCTCACACACAAGAGTCCAGCTTCTTAAGAGAAAATATCATGCCTTATTTCATTTTGTATGGAAGAATCTATTTATGATTCAACAGTGGATAATAATTTATTTTGCAATAACACTATTCATATTAGTCAAGCAGTTAATTTGAAATCTATGCAAGGAAGCTAAAAATGAAATCTCTCACCTTTGGAGAACCTGAAGTTATAATTTATAAACCTTCCATGGTTAAAATCCTTTGAGATGTTATAAATATTAAATTTCACGATGGTCATTTTTTACTGGCAAATGCTTCACTGACTAGCATTTCTAGAAGTATCTAAAAAGATTTTTAGATAGTTAAATTCCCAGATGATAAAGTTTCAGTTAGATTCTTGTTATGAATTAAAAACTGGTGGTCAACTTAATGCCAGCTGGATTACATCAGCATGGCACTAGGTGTAGATGTTTCACCTGAGGAAAGTTGCCAGTATAAATGGAGACATGGAGAAGGAGAAGTTATTCACTTTAGTTGCATTAAGATATTGAGGTATTGTGGGTTCTCGTATGAGTTGCTTTTCGAGCCATTGGTTCTCCTGGAGAAGCTCTGGTCTTCGCATTGAGCATTGCTTCCTGCCTCCAGAGGGGAAGACATATGCTGCTTGGTCTCCAGGAGGAACTAGTCACACTGGCTTCCTGGCATGTACCCAAATGTGCTTGTCATCGGGGCCTCCATGTTGCTGAGGATGGCTGTGATGCTTTTCAGGACAGCCCTGGAGTTGTTGAGTGTGACTTCTTGACTCCAGCGTAGAACCCTCAACCTACCAGCACAGCTCCTTCACCCTGCTGGCATAGACTTTCTGGCTTCCACCACTGACCTTTGGGTCTTCCCAGCATGGATCCATAAAAGAGACCGGTGTGAGTCCTTCCTGTGGGCTCTCGGCTTCCAGTTGGACTAGTGGGAGGCATTGTCGTGAGCACTGGGTCTTTATCTGGACTCATGTGGGACATTGCTGTGGGATTCAGGCCTTTGGCTGAATACTCTATGTCTTTAGTGATATGGATAGATTTCCTGCATTTTTCTTGTGTTAAGCTTGGATGACATCATAAAAATAATATTGTAAACTCCATGTCCTTATTCTAATTGTTCTCTGTATAACCCATGACTACAATAATTCTAATAAACAGAATACTGACCAGAAACAAAATAAAGCAAATTTGTCTCCATTTTTTTTATTAATTTTATTTAAAGAGAGGGGGAAAAACAAAACAGAAAAAAAGGTAGAAGCAATACAGAATTTCAAAAAAAATAAACAGTAAGAAATTACTAGTTGATACATTACATATTGTCTTCTTGGATATCGTTGTTCAAGTTACAAAATTAAAGCAAAGTGGACATTCAAACAGTGAGGCTGCAAACAGTTCTGTTCACTGATCCAACAAAAACATAGCAACATGGTTATCAATCCTACAAACTTAAATATACATGCAGTTATATCCTTTAGAGCACTTTCTTTTTCTCCTTTTGCTTTTTAAGTCCATTATATGTTTAGTTATATCATGTTTCAGGTTTCTCAGTACCTTACTGATCTGTCTTGTTGTTATTTACTTTTTAAAATTTTTTCTTATATTTTATTTATTTATTTATTTATTTTGAAGGTAGTAAAATACAGCAGAACACGACAGGACAAAGCCAATTGAGGCAGTGCAGTGAAATTGGTACAGAATCTCACAGCAGGTTGTCGGGATAACAGCAATAGGTACAATAGATATCTGGTTTTCTTCACAATAGTTGTTCCTTCAGTCAGGTAGAGCAATATCAAAGGAAATACCAAAATTATAAAAACAGAATATTCACTAGAGCAATACCATTGATCAGAACAGAGCAAAACAGAGATAAATCTATTTGCCTTCAAAGAGATGGCAGAAGAAAATCTCCCTTATTTGTTATATTGCATATAGTCAAACTCGCAAGAGATGCTCAGATCTCTGGCTCTCACTTGCTGAGGTGGGGGGGATGAGATGGATATTTGATTCTTAGCCCGCGCACCAGTAGGTTCACAGCCACCCACCAGAGCAGTGAGCTGGCTGCCTGTTTTCCCAGCGCCCCAATTTCCAACATGGTGCAGATCTCAGGAAATGCTGATATGGTGCTTGCCCTGGGGCAGCCACGGCTTGGGAGGCCACAGCCACTTACTAGAGTGGCTTGCTGGCTGCTGCCTGTTTTCCCTCTCCTTTTACTTTTTAAAAGTACTTTTGCACTGACTTGGGAACATGAAAAAATAAGTATTTTAGAATCAATAGGAAAAGAAAACTGTCAAAATCAATGAGCCTCTAGAGATTTAAAATCTGTTCAGTTTGATAACTACCCTCTTTTGCATAGAGCAAGTGACCCTAACCTTAAATTGATGTATATGACCCATAAAGAAAAACATTTAGGAAAACGTTAAAAAATAATCTTTTAAAATACCCTAAAATCTTTTAAGATCAAAGCATTCTTTAAAAGGTATGATAGGAATTGCTAGTAGTCACCAAAACCTTTTGAACATGCATCCAAGCCATCCTTCTCAGCCTCCCTAGCCTTTAGATATAGCCATATAAATGGATTCCAGCTGCTGTAATACAGACAAAAGTGATGTTTGTCCTATCCAGACCTAGCAAACCAAAACATTTCACAGTTGATTCCCTCCCCTTTCTTTATACCTTTTGACTGCCTATCATAGAAACAATTCAGAGAATGATCTTGGGAGTCCCCCCCCCAACCTATCAAAGATTGCAAAACTAATGAACAATAATAAATTCTTAAGTTATTAATGAAGGGAAAATCATCTGGATATGTAAATTTACATGAGACTTTAATATAGACAAGAAACAAATCCTCATATAGCCACTGAGATTTTGGAGTCTCTATTATAGCAACTGTGTTAACTAAAACAAGAGTAGATCAATTCACAGAATTTTTCAGCAAATTGGAATACTTCTATATTCCTTCATGAATATTTAAGCACAATGAGATATTAATGTTATAAAGTCTATAACAAAGAGGATATTTATAATGTTTTCAGTAAAAGCATAACAAAAGGGTGCTGTGTAGCAAGAATAAAATAATTTTTACAAATGATACTAAACATCTAACATTTAAGTACGAATGATGCTCAACTTGCCATTACAAACTGAAACTTCACTGAAGTTAAAATTTTTACTTTTTGGTTGCTGTTTTTTGGTGTTGGACTGCTTATCTCTCTTTTTCATTTAATATTAAGTAGCTGAAAAACCTTGAGTAGTAACAATGCTGCTACTGAGACAATATTATCCTGCAAATATATGACCTCAATTGCAAAACTCATTAGGCCTTTTTGAATTATTTTAAAAATAAGTCTGAGCAAGGATTCAAAACAATTCCTGAAAAACTTAAATTACACAGTAAAATAACTTCGGGTTAAAATTTTCAGTAGCAAGTGTTGTATCAGAGGAGGAACTGACAAAAGGTTATAAGTGGTCCAGGGCAGCAGGAAGGGGACTAAAAAAAACTGGAATTCTTCTAAATTTCAATGCTCTGATATCATTCTTTCATTTAAGAAATATTTGAGAATGTGCATGTGACAACCACAATGTGCTAACCAAAGTGATCATTATAAGGTTGACTCTTGATTTGCAGAGCCAAACTTATATAACTATATAAACTTATATAAAGATTTTTATATCTTCATATAAAAGATAAAAACACAAAGTAAGTAAGCTGTACAAGCAAGTCATGTGGAGCCCAGCAAGAGTGATGCCAGAAGGTACCTCCTGTGGGTCTACCAGCACATGAGCTGAGAATCAAAAACTCACCCCTGTCCCCACAAGCAACCAGCTGATTCAGAGGACAGGCTGAATTGACAGCAACTGAGGCACAAAAGCCAACTGAATGCTTATATTGTTTGGTTGGCTTTGCAAGCCTAGGGCTGGTAGTCTGAGCATCTGTCAGGAAGATAACAGTATGCAGTATGGCAAATATTCTATCTTGTTTTTGAAATCCATTATTCTCACAGTTTTGTTTTGCTCCGACTTATTATTTTGCTTTATTCAATGTTCTGTTTTGATTGGTTTTATTCTGTTTTGTTTGGTTTTATCTTGATATGTCTGATGGAGTGGACAGCTATTGTGAAGATACCAAGAAATACTATGGTGGCCATTGTTGATTTCCTATTATTCTGGTTCAAATTTCTGTACCAATTGCACTGCTTTGTTTTTATTGTTTTCATTCTGTTTTGTTTTGTTTTATTATCTTTAAGATAAAATTTTAAAAATTTTAAAAAGACACAAAGTAATTTTTTTCTTTTCATAGTTGTACTTTAAAATATTTGTGTGCATGTTACAAAAATATTTTTAAAAAATATCAAGCTAGTAAACATTTAGGAAAAGATACAAAAATAGAGAAAAACATTATTTACACACACATGCATGCACACATACCCTAATTTTGTTATATTTCAGATGATAGTACATCTTTTATAAGCCTCCTAGAAAGTAAAGGGTGAGGAAAATTAAATTAATGATATTTGTTTTATTTTAGGAGGCAAAATATTTTTATTTAACAAGAATCATGAAGAGAAGAAGCAAAGAAACAAGCAAATCAATGCACTACAATTTATAATTACACTAGATTTGTGAAAAACAATGAAGAACTCCAACAGGTCTATCAGTACATGGTATTTCTTCAAAAGATTTGCAAAGATAAAGTACTATGGAGCAATTCACAGATGCAAAAGGAGAAACACATCATCTAATAGTGAACTTCCCATCTCCCATTTCACCTTCATGCAGATTCAATTCTCCCACCTTTCTGTGTTGTATCATCCAGGCCCCTCAGTGGTGCTTCAGAAGCCATACCCTCTGTGCATCATTTCAACTAGCCCTGGAAAGTGAGAGGTACTGTGGTACATTGTATTGGGCATAGAGGTTTATAGGCTGTGTGGTTCTAAGGCTCCAATCCTTTATGGTTGCTAGAAGGATTTGAGACCATGGATAAAATGTCTATCATAACTATATGCTAAAAATAAACTTCCAGCTTGGGAAAGACAGTTAAATGAGTAGTGGTCACTCAGTACCATCAATGGCAACAACAAAAAGATTTATCATTAAATTCACAGATTTCCCAAGTATTTTTCACATCAAGAAATATTCCAGGCTGGCACTATTATTTCTGTCTATATTGTTAGCTTCTTTCATCTTAGCATATGTCAACTTTTTTCCCTCAGACAGGTCAGTAAACAACCACTCCAGGAACAAACTCCCTGAATATAATTACTTCTGAAATAGTATCATTAAAGGCTTAGCTCTGCTAAACATTCAGAATAGAAACTTAGCAGATGTATGACCTTTGCTATAGTTGAGATCATAAATATTTTTCAAAGGTCTATATGCTAAAGGTTTGGTGATCTCCTATGGTGATTTAGGAAGAAGTCTACCTTTTAAAGGTGGGGCCTAACAGAAAAAAGTTGACTCACTGATATTTGAAGAGGATATTGGACTCCTGGTCCCTTCTTTTGTTTCAGTTTTTAGAAGCTTCCATGAAGTGAACAGCTTTGCTCTACCATCATGATGTTCTGCTCCATCACAGGCCCAAAAATAATGGAATCAACCAAAAGCAAAATGGAATGAATCCTCTAAAACTGTGATTCCAAAATAAAACTTTCTGCCTTTTCAGTTAATTTATCTTAGGTATTTTTCACACTGACAAAAGTCTTAACAACCTGGGGTAAGGTCCCAATGTACTACTGTGTACCCCTGGATTGTTGTGCATGCATCTCAATGGAAAAGGTACAGCTCCCAGTGAGGGACCAAGAATGGGCATCATGCAGCAGGCCACACCAATGAAGGGGTCATTTCTTGTTTCTTGGAAGAAGATACCCAAGATATTTAGAAACTGTCTCCTCAGCGCCACCATTCAGAAGAGCAGTTCCATATTTAGAAAAACACAAGGACTTTCCTGTCTTAAGCTCTAGAAATAATGTTTCTGAGTCACAGAGTAGAAGGATCTTCAGGTTCTTCTCAGCTGACACCATTACCCCACCCTACTTTTCTGCAATGTCCAGCTGTGTTCCTTCTCTTTCTAAGTAATATTTGACCACAATTCATACAAAAAATTTAAATAAAGGATCACATTCATGTTTATTCTTTATTAGCTGAATTTGACCTATGAACAGAACAGGGTATATTTTTTAAAAGTTTGTGAATCTAGTCAGACACATCTACAAGTAGGTTACATAAACTGATAATTAACAGATTATGGGTTCCTGTTACCTGAATCCTTATAATAAAATGACTATTCTCATTGTCACTACTACAGTTAATTCAAAATGTTATTTCATCTTATGCATAGTTTTTCACAAACTAGGAAGACTGAATTCTATAATCTAGGCAGTGACTTAAGCTATCCTAATGTTCAATTACTTAGGCATAAGGTGGCCAGAATTATAAGACTTGTATTTCAAAATATCTGGTACCATTTCCCACCAGATAGGAGCAGCATCAAGGTTGAGAAATTATCTTACAATCTCAAAATGTCATGATTAAGAAATAAAATGTGAGGTGCACACAGTGAACCACAGTCAGCCCTGCAACCTCAGCACCTCACCTGGAACCTAGTAGGGCCCCACCCAGCATTCCCAGTCAGCCTCTGACCTTCATAGAGGTCCCTCTGGGTCTGTTTGGGCCCCACACAGTGACACCAAGTGGCCAGGGAATTGCCTGAGTTCAGTGGTGTGAGCCAATGGTCTGCACAGTGAACCCCATCCAGCTGTGCATCCTCAGCACCTCGCTCAGAATCTGGAAGAGTCCTAGCAACTTCAAGCAGTTGGGAAACTTCACAGTATCACACAGTATCACACTGACTGTGCTGAAGGCTCACACAGCATGCTCCCTACATTTGAGAAGCCTTCAAGTGCCACTAGGTAATCTGGTAATCTAATGACCTCCACTCAACTGGGGAAACTCCCTGCAGTGTGAACAGATATCCTCAGCCCAGGAAGCAATTGAGAACTTGCATACAGGTTCTCCACAGAAATACACAAAGATAACAAAACAAAAGAGCAAAATGCAATCTCAAACCTCCAGCCCATCTTAAGCAAGCCTATGAGACATTGACATAGAAGAAAATGTAAGCCATATACCTGACACATCTGAAGTGATAGCAACTGAAGTAAAGAAACAACTCCATGAAGCTGTAAAGGAAATCAGATCAGAAATAATCTCCCAGGTAAAAGAAGAAATGATAAACATAATAAAACAAATGCTGAACACATCTAAAGTAGACCCAGTTAAAATCTGAGGAGCACTGCAAGAAGATGGAAACTCTGAGTAAACAATATAAGAAACAAAATTCATAAAACAGATTTAAAGAGATATCCAGGAAATCAAAATTTCATTGAAAGGTGGAAAAACTGTCCAGTGAAAGTGAAGATAGACTTTCAGACCTTGAAGAAACGATTGCAGCTAGTGAGCAGGAAAGGAAAAATCTGTTAAAAATAACAAGGAACCAAGAAATGACAATTCAACAGTTGCAAGATGATGCAAAACAAAACAATATAAGATTGATAGGTGCAAACAAAAAAAGAAAGTGACAACACAAATGATACCAAAAGACTATTTACAGGAGTAATAAAAGAAAATTTCCCAAACATGGGAATGGAAACTGACATACAGAGAAGTGAAGCATATTGAACTCCAATTATCCATAACCAAAATAAATACACACTCAGACAATTAATAATCAACATCCCAGAAATTCAACATACAACAGAATATTGAAAGCTGCTAGAAACAAGAGACAGTTCACTTATAAAGGAAAGCCCATCAGAATTACAGCAGACTTCTCAACACAGTGAAGTCAAGAAGAGCATGGAGTGAAGTATTTCAAATCCTAAAGGATAACTTCCAACCCAGATTGATGGACCCTGCAATAAGTGTCCTTTAAAATTGATGGAGAAATAAGATACTTCCATGACAAAGAACAGCTGAAGAACTTCATGACCACCAAACCAACCCTGCAAAGAATGCCAAAAGATATTCTAGATAGACATAAAAATAACTACAACTTCAATAACACCAACAGAAAAGAACCACTAAGCAAGGCAAACAATTAAACAGAGGGGAAAGGTAAAGAACTAATAACTGAAAGACATCATGACAAAAATGAGCTAATATATAACACTTATGACCATTAGTGCAAATGGCCTCAATTTACCAATTAAAAGAAATAAATTGGGGGAATGGATCAAGAAACAACATCCAACCATATGTTGCATACAAGAAACCCATCTAATCCAAAAAGAAATTTACAGACTAAAAGTCAAAGAATAGAATGCAACAAGAACACAAAAATAGCAGTGGTAGCTATTCTGTTTGCAGACAAGGTGAACTTCAAACCAAGAATTATCAAAAGAGACAAAGAAGGTCACTACATACTAGTTAGGGGAAAACTTCAAGAGGAAGTGCTAACAATCTTAAATATATATGAACCAAATATGGGAGCACCCAGCTATATAAAACAAATATTAATATAGATGAAAAATCAAATAGGTAATCACACAATTGTAACACCCCACTGACATAAAGAGACAGATCAACTAGACAGAAAATCAGCAAAGAAATAACAGAACTCAATCAAATGTGTGAACAAATGGACTTAGTAGACATGTACAGAGTGTTCCACCCAACATCAAAATACACATTCTTCTCAGCAACACATGGGACATTCTCTAAAATAGACCATATATTAGCCCATAGAACATGCTTAAGTAAATGCAAAAGAATCCCATACATATTATCTAATCATAGTGCCATGAAACTAGAAATTAATGACAAAAGAAACTGTAAAAACCCAATAAACACATGGAAATTAAATAATACACTCTTGAACAATCAATGGATCACAGAGGGAATTAAAGAAGAAATTAAACAATATCTACAAGCAAATGAAAATACAAATACAACTTATCAGAACCTGTGGGATACAATAAAAGTAGTCCTCAGAGGGAAATTTATTGTGGTGAATTCCACATCAGGAAAACAGAATGAACATAAATAAACAATCTGATGCTACACCTCAAAACATCTAGAAAAAGAAAAGCAAAGTCAAGCCCAAAGCCAAAAGAAGGGAGGAAATTATAAAGATTAGAGCAGAAATCAATGCAATAGAGATTAAGAAAGCAATGCAAAGAATCAGTGAATCAAAGAATTGGTTCTTTGAAAGAATTAGTAAAATTGATAAGCCCTTAGCCAACCTTATTTTAAAAAAGGAAAGAAAAAACTCAAATTCAAGAAATAAGGAATGAAAAGGTTGAAATCACTACAGACTCTGTGGAAATACAGAAGATCATCAATCCTACTTCAAAAACTTTTACTCTCATAGGTTTGATAGCACAGAAGAAATGGACAGATTCCTAGAAACATATGAATTACCAAAGTTGGATCAAGAAGATGTTAAACTTCTGAATAACACAATTTCAATTAATGAAATTGAAAATGTAATTAAAACCTTACCAAAAACAACAAAAAAACATGTAAAGATTGATTCACTGCTGAATTCTACAAGAAATTCAAGGAAGACTTAATGCCAACACTTCTCAAACTCTTCAAAGAAATTGAAAGGGAAACAATTTCCCTAACTCATTCCTGGAAGCAAGTATGACTTAATATCAAATCCAGAGAAAGAAACACCCAAAAAGAACTACAAGCCAATCTCCTTAATGAACATGATGCAAAAATTCACAGTAAGATACTGGCAAACAGAATGCAGCAAATTATCCAGAAGATCATACACCATGGTCAAATGGGATTCATCCCAGGAATGCAGGGACGGTTCAACATACACAGATCAATATGTAATACCCCATATCAATAGAGCCAAAGATAAGAATCACATGATCATTTCAATAGATGCAGAAAAAGCTTTCAATAAGGTCCAACACTCATTCATGACAAGAACCCTACAGAAAATCAGAATAGACGGTCTTTCCTCAATCTGATAAAAGCCATCTATGACAAACCAAAAGCCAGCATATATTAAATGGTTAAAACCTGCAAGCTTTCACTCTAAAATCAGGAACAAGACAAAGCTGTCCACTATCACCACTCCTATTCAACATAGTGCTGGAAATATTAGCCAGAGCAATTAGAAAGGGGGAGAAATAAGAGAAGTAAGGACAGGAAAAGAAGTTAAATTATCATTATTTGCAGATGACATGATTCACTACAAAAAAGACCCCCCAAAACTCCATTTAAAGACTTCTAGGTATAATAATCGAATTCAGTAATGTAGCTGGATACAAAGTCAACACTCAAAAATCAATAGTATGTCTCTACACAAACAACAAACTCACTGATAAAGAAATAAGACAAGCCATACTCTTCACAATAGCATCCAAATAATTAAACTATTGGGAATCAATCTAACAAAGGAAGTAAAAGGTCTATTTAGTGAAAATTACAATACTCTGAAAAAAGAAACAGGAGAGGATCTAAAAAATGGAAAGACATTCCTTGTTCATCAATAAGAAGAACACACATTGTGAAAATGTCCATTCTCCAAAAATTATTATACAGATTTAAAGCAGTGCCAATCAAAATACCATTTGCATACCTCACAGATCTAGAGAAATTATTCCTAAAATTTATCTGGAACCAGAAGAGACCTAGAATAGCAAAGGCAATTCTGGGCAACAAAGGCAAGGCAGGAGACATCACAGTCCCTGACTTAAACTTATACTACAAAGCTATTATTGATAAAATCAAAATAGTACTGGAATAAAAACAGACCTGAAGATCAATGGAATAGATTAGAAGATACAATCCCAACTACAAACACACTCAGCCATCTTATCTTTGACAAAGGAGCCAAAAATGATCACAGGAAGAAAGATAATGGTGCTGTAAAAACAGGCTTTCCAGATGCTTAAAACTAAAAATAGACCCATGTCTATCACCATGTACTAAACTAAAGTCAAAACTGATCAAAGAGCTAAATATTAAAACAAACACTAAATCTGCTCAAAGACAAAGTAGGTAAAATCTTGAAGACACAGGAGTAGACAGAGAATTCATGAACAAAAATCAAACTGCACAGGAAATACTTTCCAGAATCAATAACTGGAATCTAATCTTACTAAAAATTTTGCATGTCAAAAGAAATCTCCAAGAGTTCCGACCATGGAGGGACTCAGGGTGAGCACACAAAGGCAATTTGCCCATCCTCTCAGTAGGGGCCCCTGACCTGAGTTGGGGGAGAACCAGCAGCTCCTAGCTCCGACCATGGAGGAACCCAAGACACAGCACAGAAAGGCAATTTGCCCGCCCTCTTGGTAAGCACCCATGGCATGAGGCAGGAGAAGAATCATTCAGTGGCTCCCATGAGTCTACCATGGCACAGGCTGAGAATCAAACTCTCCCCACCATTAGCAAGTGAGAGTCAGAGATCTAGACATCTCTTGAAAGGTTGACCATATGCAAGGTAGTAAATAGGGGGGATTTCCTTCTACCATCTCTTGGAAGGCAAATATTGTTACCACTGTTTTGCTTTGTTCTGATTTGATAAGTTCTGTTTTGATAAGTTCTAGAATGTCCTGTATTTCCTTTGATTTGACTATACCTGATTGAAAGAACCACTGTTGTGAAGATAACAGGATATACTATGGTATCTATTACTGTTGTACCAGTAACCTGATGAGGGTTTCTGTACCAATTTCACTGCACCGTCTCAGTTGGCTTTGTTCTGTCTTGTTCTGTTGTATTTCGCTACCTTCAAAATAATAAATAATTAAAATAAATAAATTAAAAATAAAAAGTAAATAACAACAAAACAGATCAGTAAGGTACTGAGCAAGCTGAAACATGATATAACTAAACAGATAATGGATTTGAAAAGCAAAAAGAGAGGAAAAGAAAGTGCTCTAAAAGATACAACTGCATGTATGTTTAAGTGTGTAGGATTGATAACCATGTTGCTAAGTTTTTGTTGGATCATTGAACAGAACTGTTTGTAGCCTCATTGTTTGAATGTCCACCTTGTATGCTTTAATTTTGTAACTTGAACAACTATATCTAGAAGACAATATGTAATCTATCAACTAGTGATTTCTTACTGTTTATTTTTTTTCTTTTTCTTTGAAATTCTGTATTGTTTCTTGCCTTTTCTCTGTTTTGCTTTTTTTTTCTTTAAATAAAATCTTTTAAAAAAGGAATCTCTAACAGAGTAAAAAGAAAATTCATGAATTTTGAAAAGAATTTTAGTCAACTGACCCTCAGACAAAAGACTTCTGTCTAGAACATACAAAGAATTTTTTTAAATTCAGACCTCCAAAATTCAGACTCAATCCAAAAATGGGCATCTGAAATAAACACACACTTCTCAGCTGAAGAAATACAAATGGCAAATAAATACATGAAAAATGTTCAGCTTCATTGGTCATTAGAGAAATGCAAATTAAAGCCACACTGAGATTCCATCTCACTCCAGAAAGCATGGCAAGGATCAAGAAAACCACCAGTAACAAATACGGGAGAGGTTGTGTGGAAAAAGGACCTCTTCTGCACTGTTGGTGGGAGTGTAGACTGGTGCAACCATTCTGGAGGTCATTCTGGAGGTTTCCCAAAAAGCTGAGATTTGAAGTCCCATTTGACCCAGTTATTCCATTTCTGGGCATATTCCCAGAAAAATTAAAAACATCACACCACAGTGATAAATGTGTATTCATGCTTATAGCAGCACAGTTTGTAATAGCCAAATCTTGGAAACAACTTAAATACCGATCAACTGAGGAATGGATAAAAAAGATGTGGCATTTATAAACAATAGAGTAATATTCAGATATAAAGAAGGTTCACATTGAGGCCTTTAAAGGTAAATGGATGCAACTTGAGACTCTACTCATAAGTGAAATAAATCAAACTCACATGTGTAAATAACATATTTTCTCCCTAATGTAAGAAACTGAAAGAGTAAATAAGATACAAAATCTTCAATAAATATTGGAAAAAGGTAAGAAACTGCTCAAAGGGTAAAAAACCTCAAGGAAAAGGAGAAAAGAAAGAAGGGAAAAGAAAAAAGATACAAATTTTATATATATACTTATGATAGCTAAGATGATTGTATTGATAATTCTATTAGTTCTTGGAACAAAACAGTTAACATTCATAGGATTAGATCAATTTTGCATGTCTATATTTGGTAATTTGAGCAGTTTTTTTGAAGATAACTATGCAAAATAACAATCTTAGTTACCCTTGTTTTGAAAGCCTATATTGTCATTATTTTGAGCTCTTTGTTATTGTTATTTATTTCTCTCTTTTGTTTCTTGTTTTTATAATTTGTTTTGATTTTCTTCGTTTTTCTCTCTAATACATAAAGGATAGATGTACATGTACAGGCTTATACATGCCTAGAACTTCTCCTAAACAGCTTAGAAAAATTGATTTTATCATGTGTGATGGTATGAACAGCTACTTTGAAGAAAACAAGACATTATGGTAGCCATTGCTGATTTCCTACCATCTTGTTGTGAAGTCCAGTAAAGTTTTTAGTCTTTGTTCTGATTGGTTTGGGTCTGTTGTGCATTATTTAATTTCAATATATGTGAAGGTATGGACAGCTATTTTGAAAAGGGCAAGAGGCACTGTGATAGTCATTATTGATTTTCCTATTGTCTGGTTTTGAAGGCCTGTAGTGCTTTCATTTTTTTGTTTTGAATGGTTTTAAACTATTTTTGTCTTGTTTGAACTCATTGTGTGTGAAGATATGGACAACTATTTTGACAAAAACAAGAGACATTATAGTAACCACTGTTGGTTTCTTACTGTCTTGTTTTGAAATCCTGTGTTGATTGCATTGTTTTATTCTGATCTGCTTTGCTCCATTTTGCTTTATTTTCTTTAAAATAAAAAAATAAAATAAAAAATCATGTGAACATAGAGCAATAAATAAGAGGAAAGTAAAGGTTTAAAAAATGATGCAGCAGAAGAAAAAGGAAGATTATTTCTTCCTCCTCAGGTCTCTTTGCTGCTTTTAACCAATGCCTCTAATGTCAAAAGATTAAATGAGGTGAGTATTTGGCCCCAGTGGCCAAAAAGAACTATGTTCTATGTGTATTCTGGGCTTCTCATTAACTACATTTACATATACCAACGGAAACTTGATTTTCTCAGGAAATAAAATAACACACAACTGGATTTTAGTTCAGTAAAATTTGGATGAGTATTTTCCATGTGTTCAGAATTATGCAATACACTAAGGTAAAACTTTTTTTAAAAAAAGAATAAGTACATAAAGTATGGTTCTCAGCTTTCTCGAACTTATAGTATTGAGAGAGAAACAAATAATCAAATACTTAAGGTGAAAATGATAGTAAGTACGATGTAAAACAGTGTATAATATAATACATCTAGGGAACAAATGTTCCTAAGTGTGATCCAAAGAATATCAATTGTAAATGTAAAATGTGGCAGGATGGGGAACAAGGGAGTGAATACAGATGAACTGTTTTCCAGACTGGAAAAATAGCAGGTGCTAAATTTTTGAGGGAAGAAAAAGCATGATATTTTGGAGGATCTGGGGGAATAAAAGTCAGTAGCCTGACACAAAATACTAAGAGAGTATCTGGTAAAAGTGCAGAGGTGGGCAAGGGCCCTATTTGGTCTTGACTGTAAAATAATTTTAAGCTATTGAAAGGGTCTAGTATTAAGCCTTTATTCTAACTAAAAATAACTGAGCTACCAACATGTCAGCTTCTCCAGTTACAAATTACAGATACTCCAAAGACCTGAAAAGGAATAACATCAACAAAAACTTTAAAAACAACAGACAAAATTGGTATTACTCAGAATACAGTACAATGATCCAGTTTTATACCCCCAAACATTAATTTGTCCAAAACAAAATATGTCCCAGATCAGAAGAAAATGAATTAAAGAGATTTCAATAATCCACTCTCAAGAATTTTGCAGTCTGGTGGCAAAGGCAGACTTTCTTTTGAAGTAAATAGTGGTAAATAGCAGTATTTAGCATATTACACTAAAATAGTGGTAATATGCTGGATGCTATGAGAATACACTCTTTTCCTTCCTCCAGGAGAAAGATTGGGTACATTGGAGGCTATTACTAGCCTCCCAGTAAAAAGTCTGCATAAAAAAATCAAATATATAATCAACTTTAGAAATGCTCTTTGTTCTGAATGGATTGTTAGTAATACCAATTTTATAAAATGTTGTTTTTAAAAAATCAGTTAGATGTGAAATAAGCTAGCATATTGGCATTCCTAAATGGCCTCTGAGTTAGAGAACAAATGCTTCTCATGCTAAATGGACTTCTGGTAGACTAAAAAGCTAATGCAATTTTCAAGATTGCCAAGTAATTTTCCAGAAATTGCAATTTGAGAACTGGAGGTCCTGGTCAATATTTATCAAGTCCTAAAAAAAAATAGAATTAAGTAATAGAAACCCAGTAGATCATATATAAGTAGTTCACTATGTTTTTCAGTAGAGAAAGGATGAAAGTACATGTATACATTAGGATAACTGTGAGGATAAAAAAAAAAAAAAAAAGAACCAATAAAATACTCAGCTTTATCTTGGCCAAAGTGCTCATCTTACTCATCTATAACTGATAAAATGCTTCCTGAAAGGCTTTGCAAACTCTAGTTTATTGAAATATTAGGAGAGAGAAAATATGAGGCCAAGTGAGCTAGAAAGGATTAAAGAAGGAGAAATTTTGGCAGTAAGAAAACAGAAGAAAAATTTCAAAGAAAAATAATTTCGTGATTCAGAAAGTAAGGAGATCATAAAAATGAAAGTAGAACAACATTGTTCAAATATCTTTACCTCCCACCTACTATCATTACTTCCTGACAATCCTCTAAATGCTTCTACCAGTTAGACCCACAGTTGAGGCAATGAATCCATGACAATTATAAATTCAAGATATGAAAATTTATAATTACACAAATGATTACATAACCATTTACTGTTATTTATTTTGTCCACAATAAAGCCATCATTAACAAAAGCAATACAGTCTAGTCTCCACTACTCTGTAAATGACAGATTATTTCAAAGAAGGAATATACCACAATGATTACATTCTGATTTTCAAGTAAAAATGTTATTTTTCAGATGATTCTATCAGTACTTTAATCATCTTTTTCTTTTTATATATCCCTACTTCAGGGATAATGCCCCTCTAAGCATTTTTTTTAAGACCAAAATAAAACCATGTAAGATGTTATTTCTTAACAGTCCCAAACCACAAAGGCTTATAACCTTAAAAATAATGAAAAAATTCAAGGATGGGTTTAAATCTTTCTTTTGGCAAACAATGTTGGAAATTGTAATTTCTGTTCCAATCCCATTTAATACTGTTACTATTCAAGCTTAACGATACCGAACTTGGAGAATAATTCCTATGGGTCATTAACTTTATGAAATTCTTCTTTGTGGATTTCTCTATTGCTTTATACTGTAATAGTACAAATATTTATTCACATAATTCTAGGACTCTTGCTAGATAAATGCTTATATTAGGGCTACATCATACAATCTTCTTAAACACTATCCTCTATATCTTCAAGAAAAGCCTCTAGGTGTAGTTTCTGCAATCTGTGTTGAAATATGAAGCTCATATTGTAAGAAAATAGCATCTGTAAAGAAAATGGAACACAATTTCTGAGTGGTTTAGAAATTATTAAATATGAAGGAACCAGCCTGCCAAGAGTGATTGCTCAGGCATTATCCATAGAGAAAGCCCAATATGCATTAAATAACATACTCAACAAAGTGTAGCTCTATTTGTATGTACTCCCTAGTTTATTAGGAGCTGTAGTCTTAGAATCTTGTGTATCTCAGATGATCTTTTCATTTGCAACTTAAAATGTGGGGAATCTACCCTAGGAATTTTGTTCATTTCTAAGCAGTTATGATTTTAAATCAGTGCCAAATCTAAGTTTATTGCTCAGAAATTTTCATGGAAAAAAGTCAGATCATATTTGAGTACTTGAGTGTTTCATTCCTTCATTTGGGGAAAATCCAATAACACAGATGTAAGTAGAAAAAGGTTTTAAACAATATTCTCATATATTTTACAGATTCCTGAACCAAGAAGTTATATACTACCAACAGATGTTCCCTTATGGAGTCCACAGATCGGCATCATCCTGCAGATACCTTACCATATGCTGCAATGAAAACATCCGTGAAAGAATTGAAGGCCCAAATAATAAAACTTTCCAGCATCGTAAGCATTGTTTAACAACAGAAAGATCCTTAGAACTCACTTAGTCCAATTGCCATAGTTTACAGATAACAAAGCTGAAGCTAAAAACATTAAATAGCCCACCAATACTTTCACAGCCTGAAATCAGGATTATTGAATTAAGTTTAGGATTCAAGTTCATTTTACTCTTAATTTAACACTTTTATTTCTAAATGCAGTATTTCAATTAAAATTTAATAATTCAATACACATTTATTGTGAAGTACAGGGGTTTAACTGTATATAATAAATATATTGGGCCCCTAATTGACTTTACATTATACACAGTATATAGGAAAAATACAAAAATTATATAAATTTTATAAACAAAATAAAGATGAAATATCTGTCATGTGATGGCAAGTGTTCTGGAGAAAAGGTATGGTAAAAGGATGAAAAGGGAATAGAGGTATGTAATAATAATAAGTCAATAATGAGGTGAAATTCAGATGATAATATAGCCTTTACTTTAAAGTATGCTTCTGGATACAGAATGGAAAATAAGAAGCTACTAAATCTTCTAAGTAAGACATGATGGTGACTTGAATTAGAGTAATAATGGACAAAGAGATGAAAAATGGTTGATGTATTTTTAAGTCTGGGGAGCATAAGAGTTTACTTTGGGCTAAATAAAGGCTTGAAAGAAAAAAATCGGTTTTTCTTCTCTATGTTCTACTACATTTTCCCTATTTTCAATAATGTCCTCCCATACTCCACTACTATAACCACACTCCAAAGCATGCCATCACCCAAAATTTTTCTTTTATTATGAATCGATACACTCTATCCTATGGTCACAATATCCTATTCCACATCTGTATTTTGACTACACTGATATGTCTAAAATATCAATTCCTCTACTGTCTTCCTGTAAGTCCCTTTCTAGATTTTCTTCTCCATTCCATTTATATTTCTCATTCATCACATCAATCACTCTTGTTAACAATACCCTAAATTTCTTTCCCCATTTTCAATTCATCAAGAGCAGAAAACCCTAAATCACAGATGAAAATAATTTAAGCAAAACATAATTTTGAACATAATTTAAGTAAAATCACCCAATGGCAAAAATTTATATTATTATAAATTAATGATTGTCAAACTCAGGTGACCCTTCAAAACTAGTTTGTAATGCTGCCTGCCGATCCAGATTTTTTTCCCATTTTCCACAGTGAAAAAATTTTTATCACCTTAATTTTGTACCCTAACCTTTCCTACTATTTTTAAGCAGTAAATGGTTCCACAACCAAAAACTAAAATAAGACTTCTATTCTTCTCCAGCAATGTTTCATATATCCAAAATTTATGATGTGGATGTGGTTCGTGTGTCCCCTCAAGGCTTCATGTGTTGACATTTAAGCCTTGCTGTAAGGTAACAAGGTGGCGGAAATTAAGTCATGAGGTTTATGTATGAAGCCTTTGGAATATGATTCAGGTTAGATAAATTCATTGTGGTAGAGCTCCCCATGATTGAATGCTACTGGCTTTAAAGGAAGAAGAGCACACAGAAAAGAGACGTACAACTCTTGCCATGAATGCAATGCACCAACTTGTTACTCTGCAGCAAGGTTATCACCACATGTGTCTCCTCAAACTTGATTCTTTTTTTTTTTATTTAAAGAGAAACAAAAGCATGTAAAGTGTAGAGACAATACAGAATTCCAAAAAATAAAAGATAAACAATAAGAAATCACTCATTAATAAATTACATATTGTCCTCTTAGAAATAGTTGTTCAAGTTACAAAATTAAAGCATGCAAAGTAGATAGTCAAACAGTGAGAGTATAGACAGCTACGCATGCATGAATGTCTACATGTATTTCTATCCTTTCTGTATTAGAGGTAAAAATAAAACTTAGCAAGACAAAACAAAACAAATTCCTATAAAAATATGAAACCAAAAAGTCATATAAAACCACAGTACAAGGTGATCTACAATGGCTACTGTGCTGTTTCTTACTATCTTCAATAGAATTTCTGTATCAGGCATAATTGAATATAGCAGTATAATTGAGTATAGCAGTAAATAACAATATTAGTAAAATAAAACATTGTAGACAGTATAAAACTTCAAAGGCAGGTGATAAGCCACAGTAAACAAATTTTTTAATTGGTACCAGAGATTGAACTCACGTCGGTATGCTTGCAAGGCAGGTGCTTATGCCACAGAGCTAAACCCCCAGCCCTCAACCTTGAATCTATAAGCCAAAATAACTTCATTTCTGTAAGCCTAACCCAGTCTGTGGTATGGTGCTATGCTTATCAGAAAACAGTAATCAAACAATATCTCCACTGATCACCCAGCTGCTAGATCTGAAATAGGTGAGTCTTTCTTTTTAGTTTTCTCTCTGTTGTCTTCCAATCCAATCAATTATCAAATCTATAGATTCTATATAGTAAATATCTTTGATTTGTCTGTTTCTTCTAATTCCCACTGTGACTACTGTATTTAAAATAAAGCGAAAAATCTTTAATATGGTCTACAAAGTCCCAAATAATCTGTGAAATTTCTTTCTCATTTTTCACTCTCCCCTTTACTCTGCACCCTACTGGGCCACTGTCTACAGCTGGAAGAAAAATTCCTCTCAGAGCTGTAACCTAATACTAGCTTACTATCCTTTTCACACCATTATCACCACCCACACTCTCCTAAAATACAGTCTGCTAAGATAACATTCCCCAAACATCCCTTTCCTAACTAAGCAGATTAGGTCAATACATTATATGTACCTTTCAACTCATTTGTTGCACATACTCAGTAATTACTTACTCAATGTCCTTTTCTCTTTTTTATTTCCTGCAAGCTCCAGAGGTAGGCTTTGTATTCCTACCACTAGTATATCCCTAGCTCTCACTACAGACTAGCCAGAGTAGCCACTTGGTATATACATGTAATATTGAATTAAATAACTTAATTCATTTTCAATATTTTCTCCCTAAAATAAGGAAAGAGTAGAGTAATCTGAACATATGTTTGATACAGTGCACTCTTTAAACTTTCAGAGTTTCATCACCAGTTACCAAAGTGATTTTTTAAATTGCTTTATCTCTACCTCTAGTATACCTCTTGTGTGCTGCCTAAGGGGAAAAAAACTACATAAAAGGCTTTAAAATTTTCTCTATTTCTGAAAATTCCAGGACAAGAAGAAATGACATACAAGTGATTAAAATATGGTATGAAGAAAGAAGTAAAAGAGAAAAATAAGAACAATTTTTCCTGTGTCATATTCTATTCAAATGGCCATACATAAACCTGTACTTCCACCTGATAGCTTTCAACTTTCCATGTATATTGAGTATTTTTAGACCTAATGTAATTATTTTGTGAAATAGTAATGATGAAATATATGTTTCTTATGCAAGAGGATGTTCACTGGCACCAAATTTACAGTCTATTACACATAAAAGTCAAAAGTATTCACAAATAAAAAAGCAAACCCACAGAGGTGGAACTCACCTTATTTGCCCAAGCTTGTAGATTTGGTTTTCTAAAGATCTGAACCTAATTTTTGAGCATGTCATGGGCAATGGACATATGGCATAGGTTTCAACTTGTAGGCCACAAACTATATAAATTATTGAGAACACAAATGCCCCCAAACATGTTGATAGATGCTGCAGTAAATAAGTTTATTAGTCAAAAACAGTTTCAAGAAACCCATGAATAAAGTGGGTGATGACATACCATACTGTTTTTATGAACCTGCCTTTCCATTAGATGGCACTCAGTAGTGGCATTCACCACATTTTTTATCACAGCTCATAAAGACATTCACAAAACTAGACTTTCAGAACTGCTTCAGTAAGTGACAAGAATGATAAGAATATGTGTGTTTGAAGCAAGGGGAAGTATTTTAAGAGAGATTAATGGCAATGTGTCTTTTACTACCCTATTTTTTCAAAAAATAAGACCTAATCAGAAAATACACCTTAGCATGATTTTTTTTAGGATTCTCATGATATAAACACTAACAAAAAACTAACACCCAGTTAAGAGCACCAGACAGATGTATTTAGAATTTCCACTGCAGCATATGATATACTAACTTATAAAATAATTGCATTAATATAAAATTAACTGTAAATAAATAATATTATTGATATTAATACTTAAATGATAATATAATGTTTTGGTATTTGTAAATACTCAAGGGGGAGTCTTTGGATGAGAAGTAAAGGGTTATGTAAATAGTTTAGCTGAAAGCATCCCAAATGATCAGAGTACACACACAATGCACAAATAAAGTGTGTACTTCATAAACAATTTGTGTGGTTGTACCTAATATGAAGCTTCATAATTCAACATATCATGTGTTGTAACAACCCACTGCAAGCAAACTACATGGACAAGAAGCACTCATTTAAGAAGAGCTCTATTGCTGGACATGAAAGACTGAGACAAATGTTTCTACAGGAAATGGAGTCACAAGAAATTCAGGCCAGAATTTGGGCCTGAATTTAGTTATGATGATATTCCAGAAGAAGATGACATGACTGTATTTGAATAAATGTAGTTTGTGTATATGAATAAATGTAGACTGTTGTACATGGAAAAAAAACACATTATCTGAAAGTAAGTCGTAGTGTGACTTTTGGAGCAAAACTTAATGTATAACCTAGTCTTATTTTAGGGGAAATATAATGTTAATAATTTTTAAAATTTAATAACTCACTATATATTGTGATCAACCATTGTATACCTTTTGACATTGGCACTTCTTCTGACTTCATACCACAAAATAAAAGAGAAAAAGCACTACTATATATTTATCTTCTGAACTAGCAAGAAATTACAGGCATAGGATTTTTTTGCCATCAGATAAAGTTTTCTAATTTTAGAATATGATTCATTTGCAATATTCCTTCATATTCATTCATCCTCTAATTTTGACACTAATAGCTTACATTTCCTCTGTCAACCACATTTTCAATAGTCTCTACGAAAATGCTTGTTGAAACAGTGTGCAGCATGTCCAGACAGAACAGCCTGGGCCTTCATTTTCAGGACAGTGTCTCACCTTACTGTTTCCACATGGCACTTTGCAAGTTTTGCTTTTTCCATTTAATGTTTCTGTTTAGTCCTTCGATACTCTATATCTAGTACAATGTTTACAAAGTACATAGAAGAATATGAGAGAACTATACTAGCAATAAAATGAAGCTGGAAAACTAATCCATTCTGAAATAAATGAGAGACATGGCTCCTGATTTTCTCAAGATTAGATTAAGAAACAGGTATAAAATACTGCCCAATTCAACTTAGTCCAGTAACTTTTATTATTACTGGTAGGAATAAAATACAGACGGCAAAATTTAAAAAGCTTTAACAATAAATGACAAATATTAGACCATAACATTCAAACACAGTAAAGTTGTGAATGTTAGATACAATGATAAAACTCACAACTGAAGATTTAACTTCAAGGGGCAGAAAAAAATCCTTGAATTGTTATCAAAACTTTTTACTTAAAGCTTAAGCAGAAAAGAAATGATCCTGATGGAAAACCTTCAGTAAATAAAAATGAGTTTTAAAAAGTAGAAATCATTTAACTGTATTGTAAAACAAATTAAGAACTTTTTTCTCTTCTTTCCAACTCATACTGAGCTACAACCATAGTCTTTTTTTTTAGAGAAAAAAAGCAAAACAGTAAAAAGGGTAGAAATAATACCTAATTTCAAAAAAAAATAGTAAGTACTAGTTAATAAATTACATATTATTATATTAGAAGTAGTTGTTCAATCAAAGTATAAAAATGAACAATCATAAGTGTGCAAGATAAGGGCTGAGGATGTAGCTCAGTGGTTTAAGCACCTGCCTGGCAAGTGCAAGGTCCTGAGTTTGATTCCTGGTACCAAAAAAAAATTGTGCAAGATAGATATACATACTACTAATTTTTTGTTAGTTCATCAAACAGAAGAGTTTGTGCTGTCATTGTTTGATCCCTAGTCCTTTTATGAAAAAAAGTTTTTTGAAATAGTGTCTCACTAACTTGTCCAGGCTAAGTTTAAACTCATGACCTTCCTGCCTCAACTTCCCAGAATTATAGCTATGTGCCACCACATTTGGAACCATGAACTTTTCAAAGACAAATTTTCAATATTGATTTAATTCTGGTTAAAAAAAAAAAACGAAGCAAAAGTTATAACATAAACTCAATATATCCTGACAGCTAAAACTGTGAAGTCAAAACACTGACTAGGTCAAAATATAGGATAAAAGTATACAACTGTACCTTGAACATTTCAGTGAGAATTTTTTATCCCAAAATTTCACAAGGTATTGAAATAGAATTTGGAATTTTCTAATTAAATACGTAGTTCATCATGACACACTTGAGTATACCGATCTCTTCTCCTCTTTAAGATCTACTGAAAAAGATGTGCACACACATAAAATGAAACTATAGCAATGCTACAAAATGAGAATTAGAAATGTGTCTAGGTTGGCCTCATTGCTTCAAAATAAAAAGGAAGTTTGTTTCAGGTAATAAGTCAAAATAGATGTCCCCATGAATGAGGACAAAAGAAATTACAGGGTAGATCTGTTTTCAATTTCCTTAAATGTCTGACTGAATTACAAAAAAAGTTTTAAAAAGTCCTCAGAGGGTACAAATAGAGAAATTTTTTTAAAAATGTAGAGGGGCAAACAAGCTCTGAAGTTGTCAATTTGTCATAGTGGTTTCTATTGATAAATTGTGGCCAAGGACTTTGGCTTTTACAGAAGACAGACTTGGCCCAGTACAAGATAAAAAAAGAAAAATTAGACCTTGTGAAGATGAAAGATCAGATTAAGAACCATGAACAAAAACAAGATCTTACAAAGACAATACCAAAAATACAAAGACAGGTCAAAGGGAGAGTGTGAAGAAGCCTGGATGTTGGATGGATGGGGAAACCCAGCGGGGTGGAAGGGGACACATTGTCATGCCAAAGAATTCCTGAATTCAGATTGCTCTCATGCTTATTGGGAGGCAGAAGTTATACTACCTGCATAGATTAGATGCAAGGCTAAAATATAGTGAAATTGATCCCAGCTCTGTTAGACCTCAGAACTTAGCAGAAGCAAACACCAGAATCCCTTTGGAAGGTTGCAACAGCAAACCTGGCTTCAAATTATCTCTTGAAGAAAAAAAAAAAAACTTGAACCCAATAATTTAAAAAAACAAAAACACTACACTTCTGAAGAAATAACTTACCAATGGTCAGCAAAACAATAAAGTATAAATAAACCCACAAATTCCGCAGATATTGAGATTTTTGAGTGTAAAAATATAAAAATGCTTACAACAATAAATGTGGGTTGAAATTATAAGAAAAAATAATAAGACTATCAAATGAGATTGCCAGATTTTCAAAACAATGAAATAGAACATCTAGAAATACTAAATATAATCATTAAAATTAAAAACTTATCTGACAGGTTAGATAGCAAATTGTACACAGCTGCATAAAGAAATAATAATACAGAAGATAGAGCTAAAAAAATTAAATTACCCACAACAACAAAATCACAAAGTATTAGGAAATGTATAAAAGAGAGATTCTTCTCTCTTAAGTAATACACATCAAATTGAAGTACCTAAAACAATAGCAAGAATATAGAAGAGGCAAAATTTGAGAGGTAATGTCAAAAACTGTTTAGTGTAAATACATTCTAAATGAAGATTATACATTAAAGTTTGTTTTAGAAAAGCATACTGCAGAGGGAATTGATGTAAGACACAAGCAATAATAAGAATTGATTAACACTAGAAGAACACAGAGCAAAAAATCATAACTCTTACAGTTTTCCATTTGGCCTTAAAGAATTAATTGTACAGAATTCATGTACAATTCATTTTGTCTCCACATTTACAGTATCCAATCAAGATAAATCTTCCACAATTTAGTTTTATACTCACTTTAACGTGTTTATTCATTTGCAATATCATTAGGCTCATTTGTTAGCATGTGTATTCCATTTTGTTTCAGACTATATTCTCCTTGGTTTTATTTTAGTGGTTTGAGAAGAGTACATAAAGCATTACAATGTAAGTCAAAAAGATGTACTTAGAAAAGTATATCACATCTCAGCCACCTGAAGTCCATTATAATTTCTTTCATTCCTTTTCCCACTGATCTTTTTTGTAAATAGCCAATCTTTTTTGTTTTTTTGTTTGTGTGTTTGTGATTTATCTTATTTGTATTTTGCACTAAAAAGCAGATATCTGTATTTTTGTGAATTACCATTATTATATAAAGCATAGAATATTACAGATATCCTTTTGAATTTTGCTTTTTTCACTTAATGTCTTGTCCTAAAAGTCATGCTATGCCAGTTCATAGGATCTTCCTCATTTTTAATAGATTGTTTCCAATCTATTTAATAATTATATTAATTATTTAATAATTATATTATATCCAATCACTTAATAATTATAAGCTGTTCAATAAAGATAACCTTCTCCATTTATTTTTTGTTTTATTAGTGGAACACCTTCACAATATATTTCCACAAGAGTGATTGCCAAACTGAAGACTAAGTGTACCTAAAGTTTTATTAGATATTGCCAAAATTTCCAACAGAAAGTTTAATCGATTTTCATCCCAACAGCAACATATGAAAATGCCTGTTATTCTACATTGTGCCAACAGAATGTGCTGTCCTATTTGTGTAAGAAAAAAAAACTCTCTCAGCACTACTGAACTTTACATTTCTCAAAATATGAGTGAATTTGAACATTTGTTCATGTATTTGAGTGTCGATTTTATATCTCTTTTTGTGGATTTTCTGTTCATACTTTTTTTCACATTTCTACTGAGATTTCAGTCTTTCATCTCTAAATTTTTAATAGTTCTTAATATTAAGAACATTAGTCCTTTCTCTGTGGTAAAGGTTATGAATATTTTATCTATGCACCCAGTCCTTTAATTTGCTGATGCTATTTTTCATACTTTTACTCTTGTGTAACAAAATCTATCAGTCTTCTCTTTTATGCCTCTAGAAGTTGAGTCATAGTAAAACACATTTCCCTATAGTAAGATGCAAGAGAATCTTAGGTATGTTTAATTTTTTTTACTTCATATATGTACTTACATGTTTAATATTTTTACTTTATTTCTTACATTTACATACCAAATTCATCAGTTAATTTGTTAGTTTATGTGTACAGTGTGAAATATGTATGTAATTTCATCTCTTCCAAATTATTAGTTTTTCCAGCACTACCTCACTTTTACCACAGTGATTTGGGATGTTACCTTTGTCATACACAGTACTAAATTTGGGACTAATTCTGACTTTTCTGCTCTATTCCATTGTTTGCTTTCTCTGTTCATGCACTAGTTCCATACTGCTTTTAATCATAAAGGTTTTACAAAGTCTGGTAAGTATATCACCCACATTTCTTTTTCAATGTTTTCCTATATAGGCTTATATGTTTGTTTTTCAATAAGCATTTGCAATTTCTTAAACTCCATAAAAATAACTTGTTATTTTTATAGAGATTACACTAAAGTCATTAGTTAATTTAAATAAAACTTTTTTTCAATATTGAGCTGTCAAATCCAATAAAGGTCTTTAAATTTGTCAAATTTTTTTAAGTACTTTATAGGAGTTTTCTAAAAAAATTTCCTTGTATATAATTTTGCACGTTTTTTTCTTAACTTTATTCATATATATGTACTCATTTTATACTACATCAGTAGTGTTTTCACTGCTATTATTGTCTCTACTGTTTGTGAATGCAGTAGCTACTTATTTTGCATGTCAATTTTATAGCCTGCTATTTGACTGTATTATTTTGTTATTGATTTTGTAAAATTGCTGATTTCCTGCAATTAATATGTTAATTAAAATAATTAAAATAATATGTTTAAAATTTATTATTTTAATAATTAAAATAATATGAGGAATTAAAATGTTATCCATAAATGATAGTTTTATTGTTTTAACCATTCTTATGCCTTCAATTAACTTGTCTAAATGTATAGGTTAACATCTACATTGTTAAATCATAGAAGACATAGTTTGTATCCTTGCATTCTTCCTAATCTTAATAAAATGCCCTTCATGTTTCTCGACTCAGAAAAATACGGACTTTAGAATAAAAGTATATGTTTCTTTTTTCCAATTTTTATTTTTATTAGTTCATGTTCACAGCACATAATGATCATGTTCCTTATGAGGGGTTGGTACATGTACATAATATATCTTAGTTCTTTTTTTATCCTCTTCTCTCCCCTGCCCCACCTGCATCCCTTGGTCCCCTCTTTTATAAAATATCTCTGTATTTCCTGTTATCTATCTTTTATCTTTCTCTTTATTTAAATTTTGAGTTTTGTCTATCAGAGAAACTATGTAATATTTAAGCTTTTGTGTTTGATTTCTTTTACTTCAAATTATAGTGTCAAGGTGCATCCATTTTCCTATAACTAATACAAGTGCACCATTCTTTATGCAAAATATTACTCCATTGTGAATAAGTACATTTTCTTTATTCATTCATCTATTGATGGACATTTTCATGGTTTATGTCAGTGGCTCCCAAGCCTCATGCCTTTGCATTATGCATTTGTGATTGGTTCACTGTCTAGCGCTTGGATTGGGGGTGTGAGTGCTAAACCCGCCTAAGGGTGGAGCCAGGATGTGATGTAATGGCAGGAAGGTGTGTCTCTCTCTCTTGCGGGTTTCGCCTTGCTGTTTGCCGCTGCCATGAACTGCGGCCTGCCACACCACCCTGCCTTGGAGCCAACAGAGCGTGGACTGAAACCTCCAAAAACTGTGAGAAATAAACTTTTCCTTTCCCAACTTTGGGCATCAGGTATTTTGTCTCAGCGACAAGTAAAAAGTAACTAAGACAGACATATAAGCTGCTTCCAAGATTTAGTTAATTGTACTGATATAAACATAGATCATATATCATGGTAAAGTGATGTATTTAATTCTTTCAGGAAGATACCTAGGAGAAAAATAACTAGATAGAATAGAAATTCTACTTTTAGTTTTTTGATGAATCTCCATAATGATTTTCATAGTGGTTGTGCTAGTTTACATTACCACCTTATAATGTAGAAAGGATACTTTTTCCTGCAGCCTTGCCAGCATTTATTATGATTTGATTTCTTTATAGTAACCATTCTTTCTGAAGCAAGATGAATCTTATTGTTGTTTAATATGCATTTGTCTAGTGGCTAGAGATGTTAAATATTTTTTCATGCATTTATTGGTTATTTGGGTTTCTTCTGAAAAGGGTCCATTCATTTCAACTGCCTATATTTGGATTGGGTATTTTATTTTGGAGTGGTCTAATTTTTTGAGATCTTTATTTAAAGAATAGCTGCCAAAATTTTTTTCAGTTCTAAAGATTGTGTCTTCACTCTGCTGCTTGTTTCCTTTGCTATGCAGTAGCCTTTTAATTTGATATGCCGCTACTTGTTGATTCTCTATGTGACTTCTTATTGGAGTTCTGTTCAGAAAGTTTGCCTACACCTATGTCTTCAATAGTTTTATCTGTTTTATCTTCCAGCAGGTTGTTCATGTTTTAACATTTAAACCTTTGATCCATTTTGGTTTACTACATGATGAGAGATGAGTCTAGATCAAGGTTCTGCAGGGCAGATAGCAAATTTCCCAGCATCATTTGTTAGGCTATCTTCCAGTGTATGTTTCTGCTCCTTTATCAAAGATCAGATGGTTACATGTGCCTGGGATTGTTTCTGCATTTCTTATCATTTTTTAAAAAGTACCTCTCAATCCCTATTGCCTTGAGAGTTTTTATTACAAATTGATATGGAATTTTTATCAAAGATTTACTTCATTTATATGGAGATAATCATACTTTCCCTTGGATTTATTAAGGTAAGACATAATGTTAATGAGTTTCCTTGCATTCTTGGAATAAATCCCATTTGATCATAGTGTGTTATTTATTTAATACAGTATTAGATTTTGTTTGCTAATATTTTGTGAAGAAATTTTGTATCAATATTCATTAAAGATATGCAGTCATGTTCTTTGTACTATATCTGAATTAGATATCTGTGCTTTATTTTCTTCTTTAATGCTCTATAATAATGTATAGTGTGTTAAAACTATCTGGTCTTTGAAAGTTGACTACAGTTCTTTCTATCTGGATCTGCTGTATTGTTTTAGGTTTTTGAGTAGTTCCTCAATAACTTTATCATCTCTATATAAATTGGACTGTGTAAGCTTTCTGACTCAAATCTGGTAATCTTCACTTCTCTAAAATATTTTGCACTATATTGTCAAACCTATCTAAGAAATTTGGTTCATACAATTTTTTTTCATTTCCTGTTTCAGTTCTTACTTTGTTCTTATAATTTCTTATTTTAAATATATGCATTTTTACTTCACTGTCTTAAGCAAGTTATCTGGTGGTTGATATTTGTAATTTTGATGTTTGTTTGTTTGTTTGTTTGTTTTGAGATAGGATTCCTACTATGTTGTCTGGGCTAGCCATGAATTCATGATCCTCTTTCCTTGGTCTATATCTGGCTTGTTTTGTTGATTTGTCTCTAAGATACTTTTTATTTAAATGATGCTCATTCCTTTAAATTAATTCTGTATCTTTAAAATGATTCTGTTCTCTAAATCATGTGACTGTTTCTTTAATTATGTATACTTTAAATGACTTTCCTGTATTCTTCCTTTAATCTCCTCAGGTACTTTCATTGGATTTTCAAATTCAAAGTAAATTTAATCTTTTTAGGGGTTGCTTTAATTTTCTTTCAGAACCCCTCTTTAGTGTCCTTTACATGTCTTTCTACTAATTTTTTGATTACCTTTGTTCCCAGCAAAGTAGATGGAAATGGGTGGATTTTGTGTGACCCTAGTGCTAAGATTTTCTTTTTCTTTTTTTTTTTACTCACCATATCTAAATAATAGCATTTACATAACAGAAATATACAGAATAAACAGTAATTACACATATAACATAGAAAAAGTAATAATACTTAATGTTTGTATGTAAGATTTTTAATTAATTACATATATGTATATGTAATACATTATAATAAAAATTGTTAAAATAATTGCACATATGTATGTAATATACATTTTAATGTGTTATAGTTGTGTCTTCAGCTTTCTGAAAATTTGGTTTCTTTAATTTACACATTGTTTCAAAATAAGAAATTTTAGTTTTTATTTTACACTATTCTATTTCAATAAAAAATTTATTTCCTCTAATATATAGTCTATATTCAAATTACCTTTATTGTCCCAAAAATATCCTTTCAAATGCTTTTTCCAGATCAGTATAAAACTTAGATTCAGATATTTCATTTCATTATGATGTTCAATAAGTGTTCTTTAAATCCAACACAATTCATTCTCCTGCTGCCCATCCTCTTGTTTTTCCCTGGGCACAGTCCGGCTGCAGAGACAGAGTAACCTTCTAGGCTTGTCTAAATGCTACCTTTGAGTGGTGGTGAGCTTGTTTCTTCTCTTCTTTACATTTTCTCATTTCTTTCACTTTCTACACTAGATAGTGAACTAATGGTATACAATTATGATCTGTTCATCTTTCTATCTGTAGATGCAATCTTATGTCTGGCCCATAATCAGGTTTATGTTTTTGATTTTCATTAATAAACTGTGTTAATAAATGAGTCAAAGATCAATCATTCCAAAGATCAATAGCACTTGTTTCAGTTACTATACCTAAAAAACTCACTTCTGACACACACACACAGAGAAATATCATTTGAAACTACCAAAGTGCAATATCAGTTTGTGTTTTTTTAGGTAGGAAGAACCTGATACAGCACAGCTAGGAATATTGTCTGTAGTATAATGAGGATAACAATGGTGAATAGATTGTATAAATATTGAGCAACAGGTGAGCCATAGGGAATGTCCCCATAGCAAATGGGCTTTGATCACTTCATCAGAGGAAATTAAGATAAAGATGCACAACAGAAGTGATACGCCAATCTATCATAAATTAGAAAAAGCTGTTTTGTTGGGCATAATGATGCATGCTTACAACAGGAGGCTGAGACAAGAATCACAAGTTCAAGCCTTGCTGAGGCAACTTAGCAACTTAATGAGACCTTGTCTCAAAATAAAAAATAAAAAGGACACCAGCATAAGAACCTGTGTGGAATTTCCAATACCATGGAAGGAAGTAAGGGTAGGGCGAGAAAAATGGGTTGTTAAAGAATTCAACTAATGATAGTAGTAGTAGTAGCAGTATTCTATATTATCACATTTACAAATACAGCCTGCAAACAGTAAGCACTCAAAATAAGCATTCCAAGTTCTCATTCTACCTCTCTCACCATTGTGTATTATTTTCAATAAGGCATTTTACTTCTCTGTGCCTCAGCCACTTATAATATGTAAATAATACTTGCCATCACCTGTAGCTTTTTTAATTTTTCAAGGCAAACAATGAAAGAAAGATCTTCTTGTTTGCCATGTTTATCTTAGGGCCCAGTTCTTATTTCCTGAGATTCATCTTTTCCCATAAGAATCCCTCAGATTACTCCTGAAGGAGGTCTCTATATTGCCATTTTAAGAACTTAAGGCTTGGATTTCTTACAAGGTTAAGTGGGTTTCTTCAGAGTCTAGTGACAGGCAAAAGTGAAGCTTAACACAATGACAGAGATATATGGCTGTCATTACTTTTAAGCTTATCTTATAAATTCTGTTCTTGTACTTTCAGACCATAGTGAGATATAACCTATGACTAGGTTCTCTGAACTTTCATTCAGTAAAAACTAATTCTATTGTAGTTGCTTCCATTTTTTATTTAGATTATATTTTATAACATTGTTTACTAAGACACTGTACAAAGTATACTTATTTATCATTTTTATCATTTCCTTAACTTCTCCAAGTGCCTTGCATATGTTCCATTATGAAGCACACAGGCTACATTTTACATCTTGATTGATTTATTTCCTATTTGACATTGCTGTGTTGAATTTCCTTTCAATATATCATTATATGTTTTTTTCTACTCATTATATGTTTTTTTCTACTCATTATATGTTTTTTTGGCAGAATATATTTTAAACAATAGTGAAAATAAAAATTTGATAATGCACTGCATGCTATACACTGCCAAAAACAAGGCAATAAAGTTCAAATCCAATATGTGATTTAAACCCCTCCCCAGAAAACAAACAGCAATGGAAAATTCTACTTCAGTATAAAGAACAATAATTCAATGTGGTTGGGATTTTCTTTTCCAGAAAGTAGACTATAAATCAGTGTCTTCCATTATATCAAGAAGAAAGCAGCAATTCAGGGTTAAAATGGCACATAACCTTTACATGCCTTACAAGTCAGGCTGGATAACAGCACAGTAGAAACAGTTTCAAATCATCACCTAGGTGAGATCTTTTTTATAATGTATCATACTAAATATTAACAAAACCCTTTTGGGATGCTTCATAAGGGCTTTTCCTTACAAAGACATTCACAGTTGTCACTGGGTTTTGAGGAAGAATTGCCACTTCTTGGTCCTTGTTGGAGCACAATATTGCCTATTACTCCAAGGGAAAATACTTCAACAATTCGAAAGAATAGGTTGAAAAAGACTTCAAGAAGAAAGAGAAATGTACATGTTTTTGAGTTACAAATACATTTTAAGAAGTATATATTTTACACAGGTTATTTACTTCAAATTTCACAACAATAATCCTGTGTGAAAACAAACACGGGGAGGTTAAAGAATTTGCCCAATTTCATACAGCTAGAGAAACTGAACCAGAATTCAAATCAACCTGTCTGTAAGTTCACTCACCCTTTGCTGGGCTATGCAGCATAGCTACAATATTCCTTCCCATTAAACAGCCCTTCAGCTACCATGAGAAGCAGCTGTCACCCCTCTTCCATCTGTTTCCCCTCACCTAAAATTCTCCCCTACTCTTGCCCTGTTAATAGGATCCAAAAACAAAGCTTTAAAAGACCACTAAAATTTGTTACCCTGAAGGGTGAAAGATCTTTCTTTGTGCTGCATTCTTCAGAACAAGTTACTTACTTCGTACCATATGAGAAAAGATTGCTTTACAAACATGAAACCTAGTTTGTCTGATTGAGTAAGTAATATTTATGGATTTCAATAAGATATAGAAAAGAAAGTTAACACAATGAGAAGGCAAATGAGGCTGAAGCATTGCTTTACTTAACAGGTGAGAGGCAAGAAATAGTTAACAAGTGGAGGAGACAGACCTGGGGAAGAATTGTAGACAGAGAAAGAGGGAGGAGGCAAGATAACAGCAGTAAATACAGCAGATCTGATCAAGATGCTAGATAGAGACTTTATGGGAATAGAGAAAGGAAACATAGAAATATCATGGAAGAAAGTTGTTTTAATAAAATAGAATCGCTTGTAAAAATAGACTTCAGTCCATCATTTTTCATCACAATGACTATTTTTAAAGTCAAAAGACTATAGGTAACTGGATAGCACAATCAGATAACATTAAAGAATTTAAGTGGCACTTGTACATAAGAATAAAATAATGCACGGCATATAGACAACCTTCCCTAATATATATTTCTAAATAAACTTAAAATATTAAATGCTTTTCATAATGTTTCCATTTATTTCTGCATACATTAGGGTGGTAAATTAAATTCTGAAGAGAACTCTGGTCTTAGAAATACAAAACAAATTCTAAACTGATAAAGTATAAAAGCAAGAAGAATTTTAGTGTATTTGGAATCATGATTTGCAATTTATCAAGATAAAGCGGCTCCTTCACATAAGGATTTAAATGACTTTGCTTCTATCCTAGAATTTGTTTCCAATTTATATTCATAGTCTTTTTATATTTACAATTAAATTGATAATACATTCTCTTTATTGTCAAGTCAGAACTATCGCAAAAAAAGATTAAAATAGGAAAACACTATAATTCTTTTGCTCATAAATAAATGTAGTTTACATATTTTTATATTAATTTACAACTTCTATGCCTAAATATTCAAATTAAAGATACAAGTAACTAAAATGATACCTCAGGGAAATACACTATCAAAACAATCACCAGGGCTTCTGCTGATGGATGTGTAAAAATTTACTGATTGCCTTAAATTCTGAAAAGGGGATAAGTAAATCATAATCTGATTGTAGTTATTAAGGCTATAACCAGAAATTTAATTTTAAATATATAAAAAAAATGAACTCTGCCATTTTAGATGATCAAAGACTATATTCTCACTTATTATCCACTTGTAAAATCCATTGCAGGCCTGGCACATAGTGGTGGCAGTTCATTACATTATTTGTCTAATCAATATAAAAAGCAAATAGATCAGGCCATACTATACAGTCTACCAGGAGCCTGAATATTTGTTGAAGAGGAGACAGAAGATGTAGTACGTATGCCCAAAGAAAACAGCCTCAAGCTTAACAGTTATGTATACCAGAGTTGTATTATGCAATTTAAATTTTAAGAATTAAAGGAAGAGAACACACATGTGGGAACAGGTGATAACAGCTTGATAAAAAGGGTAAATCTGAGTTGGAACTTGAAGAACGAGACAGATTTAGAACAATTTCTTAATGGCATGAGCATCCTAAGGAAACTCATTTTTGTGAAATAGTGAATAGAAGGGGCTCTCTTCTAATCTATCTTACTGCTTCAAGAGTGATGAATCTAAAGTGTATAAATATCCACCCTTTGGATCTGCCTGCTATTTTTCATCCTCATTTTTCTTGTATTTCCCCTTGACCTTGCTTATACAATGCTTCATGTCTGGTGGGTCTGTTCTATCATGGAATTCCTAGCCCTGTGGGCTTCTAGAGTCTCTGGTCTAACATCTTTTGAATAATTCTTGATTCCTTTTCTTACTCCTCCACATGAAATTCAACACCATCCAAGTCACCTTACTTTATTATTATAATCTTATTATAATAACTGTACTATATCACATCAGGGCATTAAATTCTTAAAAATCTGTGTTCTGCTTGCAAGTACATAAAGGAAAGGGATTTTTTGTTTGTTTTGGAACTTGAATAATTGAATGTTTAACAAGGGTTTTATAAATTGATAAACAAAGAAATAAGTGGGAGGAAAAGAAGAAAATAATAAGAAGAGAACCAGAATAGCTGAACAGTTAATATTAGGGAAAGCAAAGGAGTAAAGGCATAAGAGACATATATCCTGGAACACCAGGCTCGTTAAGCTTGGGCTACTCAAGACTTTGAATAAAGGGTGCAGAATGATAAAGGGAGAGAGAGAAAGAGGTAGCAATACTCCATGTGAAATTCAGAGAAAGATAAATCAAAGAGTGCGGGATAAGGCTGGTGCAGTGGAATTTTAAAGGTTTATATGAGGAAATATTATCCACAGCAGACCACTGAACTATGTCAAATCAATTGCATTGTTTTTTAAGGTGAATTCTACTTTAAAGGATTGATGGTACTTCTGCAGGAAAATAAAACATAAAAGATATGTATTTATTTTTACTGTCTTATGAAATAAGTTGCAGTGAGACAAAATATATAAATTCATAGAGACGAATTTGGAAAATGAGCCAACAGAAACAAAATTGTAGAAGACAGAAAAATACTGAGCAAACAAGTGATCTAGAAGACTTAATGAAGAAAGTGAGAAAGCCAAGAAACAACCAATTTTTCTTTGCTGAATCTCTAACAGTATCAAGAATTTTCAGCCCCAGCTGGCTCATAAAGGTACATATATGGCAATCAGATGAATTTTTTTGAAGATATGTCTAAAAAAAGCCACATAGGACCACAGGTTCCCAACTTCAATCTGTGTACAAGATGACTACTTCCCCTGCTTTGCAGAAGATTTATGTGTCTATACTAGGAAACACAGATATGAGACTGAGATTTCATATGGTAAAGCTTGTATCTTTTGGCTAAAATGCTAGATAATCCATCTCTATTGAATGATCTTCCAATCTTCCAAAGAAGATATCAGAAGACACTAACCTTGAAGTTTGGCTAATTAATTCATCCAGATCACCATCTGTGAAGCCCATTTGTAAGGTCTTTTAAACTTTTATGTAGGTTTAAATGCTCCCAAACTGTAACATGAACAGAAAATCAAAGATCACCAAAAATTTAATTATAAGACAAACTACAAAAAATTTGGATGAGGCAGAGATAAAATAGGAAAAAGAAGTTTTAAATATTACCATTAGTAATTTCTATTAGATGAGCAAGTATGACATTAGTGAAACAAGAAGGCTATCAATTTGATTCAAAGAACAAAAATGATCAAAAGTAATGTAGAAATTAAAAAGCTGAAAGAAAAGACTATAAGACAAAGCAAGTAAACTACTCAGGAGAGCAAAAAGACAAAGAGATGAAGCACAGAGAAAATTTCTGAAGAAATCAGAGGAATAGCAAGTGTATGTCTGAATAATATAATTTTAAACAGATCAGAGAAAATAGATATGGTAATTAATAACAATAATGTACAGTACTTTTCCAAACATGAATAGTATATGTATGTGTTCCCAGAGTATCATCACAATGACAAGATATCCTATACACTTCCTAGAGGAGAAGTAGAGGACTTGAGAGGAGATAGGTCACATGCATAGGATCAGGAATTTAAATTAAACTAAACTTCTCAATAACTTTAGTTAAAACTAGAAAACATAAGAAATGTGTTCAAAATTCTGAGGAAAAATACTTTTGAACATATAATTCTATATCAAGCCAAACTACTAAATTGTGTGAGGTCACTTACAGAAAATCACAAAGTGTGTTTCATAGGAACTTTTATAGGGAAGCTTTTGGATATCCCACCAAATACAAGAACAAACCAACAAAGAATAAAATATATAAGACAGGACACAAAAGCTTCAACTGTAAGAGAGAGGTCAAGAGAACCCTCAGGACAATGGTGAAAAAAGATCCCAGGAAGAGTCATAAATAGAGATAAAGAGCAACAAGCCTTAGAACAAAATAAAAATTAGCACAGAGATTTCATCAAGCAAATAAAATTGATAGAATACTTAGTGAGTCTGAATTTACCAAAATGAATTTGACATTATTATAGAGCTTAATGAAAAATTAAGCAGATGAAAGAAAAGTTTACTTGTTAACTATAGGGAAAACAAAAATATCAGTGGGAATTAAAAGTAACTGGATATATTATATAGATCAGTTAATACAAGGTTTACAGGTTGTGTTTATAGTGCAGTAGTTTTGTTACATATAATTAACTGATCGAATCAAAATTATAGGTATGTATAGAAGAAGAAAGAATGAGTCAAAATGGGTACATATTTATTAAGGAACAAGTATTTCTATTACCAACAGCAAAATCACTATCTTTCAGGATAAAAATCAAGAGATAATCATTTTTTAAATGCAAAAGGATAAAAGGTAAATGTTCAAGTGTACTACTTTGTGCTAAAAGGACAGATTTTTAAAATTTTAAAAATAAGCTAAAACAACTGAGTCTGGCTACTTCTTCAGAGCAAGAGGTCACAGGAAGGATGGAAAGATCACTATAAACCTAAACTTGTAGAAACATCCAAGTCACTAAAATCATGCATTATAAGTTATATTTCAAAAGCAAAAACTAAATTTAAAGTGATTGTAAGAAATAAACTTTTACAGTGGACCCTCATAGTTTACGAGATTTATGTTCCTAGAGCACCCATGAATTGTGAATAACTGTGACTTTTAAATGGTCAGAAAAATGCTTATTTTTATAGTTTAAACTCTAAACATGATATGTCCCTCCCCCACAGTTATGTGATTTTATTTAATAAAATACTGTATTAAATCGTTAGAAGGTCCAGGGAGTTTTGCTGACAGCCTAAGGATAAGAAGATAAGATAAGATAAGAAGATAAGAAGAATAAAACCTAGAACACCCGAGATAGCTACACACAATATAGCAACGTACTATGATGTGAGAATGTATACTGGTGCATCTGCCAGAGATGGGGTACAGAATAATAGCCTGCAGCAGCAAGAACTAAATAACACTCTTGGATTGGCTACTTGCAAACCTCACGTCAACATAACAATCACGGAGAATATTTGAGGTTTTCACAAAATCGCGGGGGTTCCATTAACAATTATTAGTTAGGGTCTAAGGAAAAATCATCAAAAGCCTGAAACCACCAACTCTGAACTATGACTTAGCAGGGGTACACTGTACCTAAATCCATAACACAAAAATTATTTTTGCACTGTAACTTTTAAATCAAAGGAGTTACTATTTTGTTTGCAGAAATCAGAGATCAGCTTAGGTACTCCACTTCTGTTCATTTTTCCCTACCTGTATTGTTTTCTGCCCCACTACCCTATGTTCCCAAGAAACAAACAATAAAAAAGAAAACTTACATCCAACTCTTTTTTTGGGAATCAAACTCAGGACCTCACAAGTTCCAGGCAGGCACTGTGCTACTGAGCTATATCTCCGGCCCTTATTTCCAACTCATATTCCTTTAATACAACAGCATTTTAAAGCTGAAAGCAACCTCATGTCTTAAACAAAATTTTCAAAGATACAATGCAAAAATTAATACAATTTAAAATGAACTTGACAAAATAATTTGAGTTATTTTATTCCTATACATCAATACCACTCATCAGATTTCTATATCTACTCATTTACATAAGTGCTATAAATTCCAATATAGAAAGATCACTCTCCTACCTTAAGAGAGTTATAACAAGGCCTGTGAATCTCTGTAAAGTTAGTACTTTTTTTTCTCTTGTTCTTCCAGAATATTTGGTTATCTCTAGCTTTTATAATTCCACATTTTATCTCATGAAGGCATCAATATATTTTTTCATCATTACCATCTGCCAGATCCATTGTACAATTTGGATTTAATTTCTCTATGGATTGAAGATCATCTTCATCTTTGGTTTAATTCTTGTTTGGTTAGCACATTATTGAGTAACTGCTAAACCATTTCTAGGGATGCCACATTTGACTGGTTTTCAGTCTGTTTCATGCACATGTGCACACTCAACATGCTTATAAATATTTATTTCTCAGATGCTTTTGGCAGTTTTAACCCATACTCCACACATCTTAAAATGGAGATGACTACAAAATAGAGATAATTAAATATTGTGTATTCCTTTTGTAAATGAAAGAAATAAAGCTTACAGCAATGAACTTTCTCATTTATTGTAATGGCCTCTGTTTTAATTATAACACAGGACTTCAGGTTTTAGTTTAATACCTTGATACATCACGTTACATATTTTCATTTTTACACATTTTACCAGATTTTGACAATGCTTTCTACTCATGATACACTACTGACAAATCAGGCTTTTAATATTATGATAAAAGAAATTTATGTCTAATGTATACACTATATAAGAATATTTCAGCGACCAGGAAATAGGAGATGCTTGATTAAAATTGACTGAGGGAAAAACAAAATTTTATTAGGTTTCTATTATTTGTGAGGTATTTTTCTATGCATAAAATATTTTATTGTTGCTGTTATTGAAATTGCAATCCAATATGTAAAAATAACTTCACAGTTATTTTAAGATACTTTTAAATTGATGGGAGGAGATATTTTGATTTTTGCCTATTATTTTTCTTTACTAGTTAGTCTTGTTTTTCAGAAAATATCTTACTTTTAAAATAATGGTCAAAGGTAAATCTAATTTATTATAAAACACATAGCAACATTCTTCCTAAATTTTGAATACTTAGTAGCTTGTGTTAAAAAATTATACTAGGTTTCTCAGAACAACTCTGTTGCTGGTGCAATAAAAATTTGTTTTATACTCAGAGATGAGGCTGATATCTGTGTGTTTAACAGTAAAAAAAAAGCTGTGGTTTCAGTGCAAAACATGTTTTTTCAGGATTAAAAAGCCTCATTTTTATTTTTAATGAAATGTTTAAGCAGGTTTCTACATAGTCCAATATCAACCATTGCAAGACTGAGTTAAAGCAGTAATAGAATAACAATTTCCCCTGATTCCCTTTTAATATGGTCCTGTTTACTTACTGTCTAAGAGACAGAATTTAGCCTCCATGTGTAATTATCTTCTGTTTCCTTAAAAAGCAAAACTGTTAATAAATTGAAATTGTCCTTTCCCATTTTTCAGCTTTTTACTGAGCCACTTGTTAAAAAGCTGTGACCAATATTACATAGATCGCCAAACACCTATCAGAGGGAAATAGCTTTAGCATTTTAGAACCAGAAGTTTATAGATGAAAGAATATGAATCTCATTACAAACTGCCTGAACTGTCCATTTAATCAGATCAAAGCGAATTTCCTATTGCAGGCAAGTTGCAAGAAAAAAATAAGAAAGCACAGACTTCCTATTTGGACCCTTTTCCTGGAAAATCATGGTATACATAAACTCCCCTTTATCTTCATCTGCTTTAGTCCACAGTAATTTCTAGTCTTTTTTATTCTCGTTTATTCAATGCTCTTGATGAATAAATTTTCCCTTATGAGACATTTTGCTTTTAATACAGTCTGATGGTTTAGTCTGTTTGCTTCAAATTGAAAAATAACAAAATTTGTCTTTCTTTCACATAATGATGTAGAAAGGCAATCATACTTGATACTGATAAATGAAAATTTAAAATGAGAATGTAAGCTCTAAGGTACAAAGAAATATTCATGGAATTATTATGAGACACAGGCAAAATTCTATTATGCCTGACACAAATCTATTATACTCAGCTATTAAGAACAGTAGAATTACAAATTGTATTTATTCATGAAAAATAATCATGTAAATTCTCCAGCAACAATTTATTTCTTGAGTATGCCTTAATCTATTGATCAATCAGTGACCTCATACTTTTATTTATTTTTTTTTTTGAGTTTACAAAAGAGCATTCTTTAAAGTCTATGAGTTCTATCGGGGCATGAAGTGTGTCCATTTTGTGTGTGCCCTACATTTAGAACAGTGCTTAGTGTAGTCATAAAATACTTAATGACAAGGTTATAATCTGAGAAAAGCACTGTCAGGTGATTGTGCTGTTGTGTGAACATCATAAAGTACATTTATGTAAACTAGAATGGTTATAATGTTGCTAAATTACATAGACTTGTGGATTGCTGTTGTATATGTGATCAAGCCTTGATCATATCATCATACAGTGTATAAGAATTTTTATTCATATTTATATGCATATATGTATATCTTTTCTTACATTTTGTTCAATAAAATTTTTTTCACCCACCCCTTGATTTCTGGACAATGTATTGCCAGAATTTCCTTAAGGACTCAGGAAATGGAACATTTTACTGGGACGCTTTTGAGTTCTAATGTCAGTCTAACCTAAGTGTCAAATCTCTCTGTGTAACATTTGGTAATTTTCAGAACTTAACTAGACCTTAAGAAAAATGGCACTAAGTATGTGCTTAATAAACTGTAATCATTAATGTTATTTGAAGATTGTTTTTTAAACATTCTTCAGGTATAGGGGCAAGTAATAGAACCATTAGTATATAACCCAAAAGTATGAGAACCAAGAGCAACTATTTAAACTACTTTCAATAACATCTCTCCTTAAGTAGTTGGAGATAGCACTATTGTAATTGCTTTTATTCTCATCTACGACTACAAATCTTTAAAAGACACATATTTTGAGATCCAATTCACATATCACAAAATTATCTATTTAAAGTATATTAAAGAATAGTTCTCAACATGGTCATAAACTTGTACAACTACCACCACAATCTGAGAACATCTATTACAGCATAAAAAGTTCTGTAATTGTTAATAATCATTCTGCATTTCTTTCCCTCACCACCAACTACTCTCTTCTTTTCCCCTTGGCAATCGCTAATCTACACTTACATGTGTGTAAGTTATATTCTTCTTATGTAACTGTAATTATATTCTTCTTATATTCTTCTTATGTAACTGTAATTATATATCCTTTAACCAACAACTCTGCATCTCTGCCTCTTATATTCCACATATGAGAGAAATTACACAGTATTTCTTTTTCTGGGCATGAGCAACTTCATGTAACACAATGTTGCACAGTTTCAGTGATGTTGAAACAAATAACAGGATATCTATTTCTTTTTGTAGTTGAACAGAATTCCATGATGTATATATAAACATTTTCTTTATTTGCTCATCTGATAATGAATACTTAGTTTGATTCCACATATTATTAGTTGTGGATAAGGCTTCAATAAACACAGGAGTAAGATATTTCATTTAAGGACTGATTTCAATTGCTTTGCATATATACCCAATAGTTAGACTGCTAGGTCATATGTTTTGTATTTTGAGTATTTTTCAGGAAACTCTGTATTATTTTTCAGAATGGTTTTACTTATTCGCATTTCCATCAACAATGTGTAAGTCCCCCTTTTCTCAATGTTCAAGTTTCTGCTGAAAAGTCTGCTGTCAGGCAGATCAGAACACTTCATGTTAATTTCTCTTCTCTTGCAGGTTACAGGATCTTCTTTGCCTTGAAGTATTGAGAGTCTTTGTTGAGTTGAATCTGACTGGTAACTTTTGACATTGCTGTGCCTGATATTCATATCTTTCTAAGTTTGGAAAGTTTTCTGTTATTATTTCTTTGAATAAACCTTCTACTTCTTTTCCTTTCTTTATGATTATATCAATATTTGCTCTCTTGAAGATATCCCATAGATTTTATAAGCTTTCTTCATTTCTTTTCTTTCCTTTTACTCCTTTGATTGTGTATTTTTAAATAACTTGCCTTCAAGCTCATTGATCTTCTGGTTAATCAGTTCTGCTGGTAATGCTATCTGCTTGAATTTTTAAATTTCATTCATTATGTTTTTCAGTTCCAAGATTTGTTTGACTTTCTGTATTTCAATCTCTGTTAAATTTGTCTGATACCATTATGAATTGTGTCTCTGTTTTGTTCAAGTTTCCTGAACTTTCTTAAGGACTCTATTTTGTATTTAGGATTAGTCACTAGCATCTTTTCCTCCCTTTGGTAAGATCATATTTCTTTGATCATTCTTGAGTCGTGTGCATGCATCAGTTTCTGTGCATTGAAAACTCAGATATGTACTTTCTATCTTTCTTTGCCAATATATTCTATGGTAGACTGGTCAAGAAATTTTGAGCCAACAAATAGTATTAGTATGTTCCCTAAATTTGTGATTGCTGTAGTTATTTCAGCACTGGAGGGCATCCTAATCCCAGGTTCACCACAAGTCTCTCTAGGGATCAGAAGTTGGTACAGATAGACCTGGGAAAGTTCAAAGGAGACTACTTGGAGTGTGTGAGACAACTAGCCAGGGATTTAAGCCCAAGAGATCCATGGACCATGTTTCCTTCAGCCTAGCACCACTATACAGCTTCTCTGATGTGACATCTCTGGCCAAATCGAAAGCAATCATCAAATTCCATGAATTGGCCAATATTAGCCTTAGCCTTGCTACAACTCTAGCTGGCCTCAGGTGGTTAAGCCTTGCCAGCAGTTGTGATCCTGCCCTCATGTTGAAGCCTGAGCAAGTTCCCTACCAAGTTCAGATTGGTATGGAAGTCAAACGTCTGTCTCCATCTTTTTTTTTTTTTTTTCACTTTATATCCAGAGGAATTCCATATATTCAGGGAAATTTCTTTGTCTGTATTACTGTGCTGAGCTAAGGGAAGGACATTAATGATCAGAGAGGACCTGTCCCTTTCCCACTGGATTTTGTTTTCTCTTATTTCTGAAGTCCATCACAGATTCACTCTCAAGTTCTGGAATATTCAGGGTGATAGAATATTCAGGGTGATAATCTTGCCCCTTAATGGTTGTCAAATTTGGCTTTTTGCAGAGTGGGGAGGTAAACTGAAGCTGGAGAATTTCTACTCTGCCACTGTGGTTGATACCCATACCCATACTACTACTTTTCTAATCTAGTGGAATGGATTCTTCTTTCTCTGACACTCTTATATGTCATCTAAAGGTCCTCTTTCTTTCAAGGATTTGAAGCCTATAGAGTTACTATACAGAGTACTTACTAACTACCAGGTGCTTTCCCAAATGATTATTTCATTTGATCCTTACAACAATGCTAAGAGGTCAGCATTTTCCTCTTCCTCTTCTTTCCCAAATTAACAAATGAAGAAATTGAGGCATAGAATAACTCATGATCACAAAACAAGCAAATAGTTGTGCAAAGCAGTCTGGCTCCAAATTCTACCTATGTGGTAGCTACTACACTAAAGTTGCCTCCAAGAACTTAAAGTAAAAGAAAAAGATCAGCTTCTGAGTATTAAATCATAAAATGGAGATTAATAGGGCAGAGGAGAATTTTTTTAAAAACTGAAAAAAGGGAAAAAATGAAACAGGAAAGGAAAAAGAGGGAAGGAAATTACATCTAGACTATAGCTCTAGACTTGAGTTCTTAAAACACAATTAGAGTGAAAATTATCAGTCACTGACACATTAAAAAAGAAATCATAGAAGTAAATACTGGTAGGCACCAATTTTCAGGTTTATTAAATGGCCTTCATTTGATATGATGGCTGTTTCAAGTTATTTTAGACTAATGTTATTAGACATTTTATTCATCCTCCTTCAGGAGATAATATTATATAGTGCTTAAGACCTTAATGTTTGTGGTTTAACTCTCTGGATTTAAATACCAGTTTCACTGCATGTTGCCTGTATGATGACTTATATTTTCTCCATGCATATGTAGGAGCAATAATGGTACCTATACAAAAATTGTTGTGAAAATGAAATTATATAATGTGTGCAAGCAAAACACTTTAAATGGTGACTGCCACACAGTAAGCATTCAATTAGCTATAGTATCATCTTGTCATCTAATGACTACAAACTTTAACCTAAAAGTAACAGGAAACAATAAGGGTCTTTAAGCTCAGAGTAACTTAATCAGATTTTTATTTTATAAAATTTATTCATATGACAAAATAATTGCAGTATGGGGTTGTCTGATTAATTTAATGAAACATCTTAGAAAATATTTTAAAGAAAATTAGTTTATTAGATTCAAATATGTGCAACAAAGATTGTCAATAGCAAATGCATGATTTTAATAAAAAGAAATATCTAAAATTAGCACAGATTTACAATGTTTTTTAAGATCACTTACAACTTTTTTCAGATACCTGAAATAAAATGGTTTTTTAGTGTGAGCTAAACATCTCCTTTCTGGTAGGAACTTTATTCTGATTTTAAACTTCACATTTCAGATAAAGCTCTGAAAGCAAAGATAAGTTTACTATTTGTAACCACTGGCACTGATGATTTTGACAAATAGCCACAGTTCTACCACTGTGCTCTTTTCACCATATTTCCATATAGTTATCACTTAAATAATGCCTTCTATTCATAAAAGATGCAGGTTTTTATATAATGGAGTACCACTCACCCAAAAATAAGGATAAACTGGAGACTTTTTTTTTTTTTTTTTTTTTTTTTTTTTTTTTTTTTGGTACTGGGGATTGAACTCACAATCTTGTGCTTGTCAGGCAGATGCTTAGGCCACAGAGCTAACTCCTCAGCCTAAACTGGAGACATTTATAGGTAAATGGATGCAACTCAAGACCATGCTTATAAGTGAAAAAAATCAGACCTATATGTGTGAGTGTTGTAGTGTGAGAAACTGAACAAGTAAATAAGATATAAAAGTACAATAGCTATTATGAATTGGGGAGAAACTGTTCTAAAGAAAAGACAAATGGAGATGGGGAAAGTGGAAGAGAAAAAATATATACTTATTCACTAGCTAATTAGGATAGTTATACAGTTTCTCTTAATTCATTGAAAAGAAAAGGTTGTGCTAATACTGTTTGGACAAGACAACATGCCTGTATCTTATACTCTGAATAACTACTACACAGACAACAATACTCAGTGTATTGATTATTGTAACTCTCCTACTAACCTGTCTTGAAACTGTTTTATTATCCATTTTTCTTCTTTAAAAATAAATAATAATAATAATAATGTCTTCTACTGATAGTCTTCAATGACTACTCCAAATCTCAGTCTTCTCTAACATCAATAGTATTTAGATTTTGGACCATTCATTTATTTATTCATTGAGACAACAAATATCTGAACAATTACCAATGATTCTGATCAACTTGTAAAGCTAGAAACAGTAAAATACTGAACCAGCATGATGAAAGGAACAGTATGTTCAGATATTTAATGAAAAAGTTATAAAATTAGACCTACCATAATTTAGCACATTCTGTCTTGCAGTGTTCACCACTGCATCAAATATAACATAACTTTCCAATCAGATTGTAAGCCATTAGTTGAATCTTTAGTTCTTTCAAGCATTCATCATAGTTTGGCACTTAGTATGTATTTATTTGATAAATACTTGTTTGAATGGCCATGAAATGCAGTTTAAGAGGAAACTGTTATTTTTTTTATAAAATAATGGGAAGGAATTTTTAAAAAAAGAATTAGGATGTGTTATGTGCATGTACCAGTTCCCCATGAGGAATATAATCATTACGTACTGCAAATATGACCTAATTTTAAACAATTACTATTTAAAAAATGGTAAAATATTAATAGCTCTTCTTTGCTTTTTGTTTTATTTTTAACATCTATTTCCTTACAATTAATCACTTTCCTTTTTTCCTTATCTTACTTGGTTTTCCTTTTGCAGAACTCAGTTCACTGCATGTTATCTGAAATTTATACTAGATTTTCCATTTGTTCATATAAAATTAAAAAATTTAAACAAGCTCTAGGGCTATAATTTCAGCAAGTTATTTAGTTGAAAAGCACAAGAAGACATGATCTTCTTCAGATTATACAAAGGTATTGTTATACTAATAATTAACACAGTCTCATTAAGTTGGCTTTTAACCCGATATTCCAATGAGCAACTTTCACCCTAAAATCTCTTTAATGAATGACTCTTCAAGCTCTTGATAGCTAAATGATGGGTGGTAATTAGCATTAAATGAACAGAAGGAATTTTCCTCACTCAACAAATGAGCCTTTACCCTGTAAAATTTCACCAAGTGCCCAACTAAGGAGATTAACTTAAGTCTTTTTTTCAACAAGCAATTAACAAAAACAAACCTTAAGTGTTCAAACTGGTGGGAAAAATAACTGCTTTTTTTTCATAGATCAGATAAAGATGAGGATTGGAAAGCATATATTATTAAAATATTTACCTTTCAGTATCAAGCTAGTCATTAGAATTTGTTGAAATAACAATCACATTTCTAAAATCTATACAGTGCTGTGAAGAACCATGTGGGAAAAAAAAAATCAGTAAGGCATGGCTTCTGCATGTAAGCACCTCACAATCAAATAGAGATGACATGCACAACAAATAATTGCCTAACATAGTTGTAATTAGGATGTCCTATAATTAGAGAGCTGTCAGCTCAGGCAATGCTCTTCACTAATAAAAGACATAGTATAAGAGACTAAATAGGGGGAGGTGAATAGAAAAATAAGAAACTAAAGAGTTTTGAACTGGTAAAAGGAGGGAGAAATAGGGACCTAGAACAGATTATAGCACTAAAAAAGGAAAAGGCACCTTCACCACACAGAAAAACACTTAATCCACACATATGCACACTTCCTCTATTAAATGTATGGGGAAAGCAGATTTTAAAGTTTTCTAAGAAGAAAATTATGTAAACAATTACATAGATACCCAATTAACTCTATGGCCCAGAAACACCATAGATAATACACATATCTGAGTACTGAGGGAAGACAAGACAGCAAAAGGCTTCATGCTAGCTGAACCACAACATAAACCAGTGACAAAAAAAAATTTAAAAAAACATACCACTGTCTATTGGCCTTAGACCGAATTCCTCAGAAACAAACTCTGAAGACAGTATTCACATGAAAATGACTTACTAAGAAGTGTGCTCCTAGAAAACACTAGTAAATCAGCCGAAACACAGGGTTTAAACTTCTAAAGTTCAGTTTGTATTAGCCAAACAAGAATACAGTATCTAGCATGATATAATAGAAAGTAACTTTGGCTTGAGTTCACAGGAAATTACACACACATCAGAACTAAGCTTACAAAGAGATTCAGAGAACTAGAGCAATTATTTTCCATCACCACTGGAACATTGGTTAGGAGCAGTACCCAGTGGGCGAGGGGCTGAAAGAGGAGATTTCTAGCAGCCCAAGAATATTTCTCTAATAAAGGAACAAGAATGAGTTGTGGAAATAAAAACGGGAGAACATTGATAACATTCATTTCACTCTTTAACTACTATCAATGATGAGAAAGCCATCCAACAATGATGGGATTTGGGTAGAATGAGGAATCAGTTCCAATGTTCAGCTTTCTTCAATATACTAGTACCTGGTTCCATACTTTTTGCTCTTTATAAAACTTATGCTTTCATAAGGCCATTAATAAAATGACTTGCAGCTCAAACAGAGTTCATATTTAGATGTTTTCAGGAAGATGTGGAAATACAAAACCATGGCAGCAAAGGCCATTCTGTTCATTCATTCATTCATTCATTCAGCAAATCCTTACCAAGCACCTACTTAAACATCACACTGTCTCCCAAGAAAAAATTTAACTATCAACAAAACAGACAATTTCTCATCCTATTAAATTTTATATTCCACTTGTGGAATAAAATACAAGTAATATGTCAAACAAGTGATAGAAATTTTTAAAAACAGAATAAGGATCAAGAGAAATGTAGGGGGTTGTATTTTTATAGGACAGTCACAGAAAGTATCTCTGAAAAGCAGCATTTAGTGAAAGCCTCAAGTAAAATGAAAGAATAAGTCATATCTAGAGGAAAACTGTGCCAGGCTAGTAAAATATCAACTAATGTCTTTGAACCAGAAGAATACATAGCATGTATAAAGAATAGAAACCTGAGTAACAAGAAGAGTAAGACAGGAAAAGGGTAAGACAGGAGATTAAAAAACCATGGGGTGGGAGGTAAAGGTTAATGATATAAGACGTTTCATTCCATGGACCTCAAGTCTCTGCTGAATTATATAATTTCTAAAATCTGTATTATTCATGGTTCTCTAGAGAAACAGGACCAATACGCACACATATACACACAATCTTATTATAAGTATTGGCTCATGCAAGTATGGAAGTTAACAAGTTCCACAATCTGTCACATGCAAGTTTTATAACCAGGAAAGCCATTGCTATAATTCAGTCCAAGTGTGAAGGACTGAATATGAGGGAAGCCAATGGTGAAGGTTGCAGTCTGAATTCAAAGCCCCAAAAATCAGCAGCACAAACATTCAAGGACAGGAGAACACAGATGCCCCTGTTATGAATGCCTACAATTACTACAGTAAAAAATGAAAATTATTATAATTATTTGTGATCATAAGTGAGAGTAATTACTTGTGCTTAGAAATCAAGAACAATTGCAGAAGGTACATGGCACTGAATTAAGCCTTATAATGATATAATTTCCATAAACATACCTGATAGAAGTAGCCATTTCAGGCTAAGAGCAACATATAAATGCACAAAAACTTGAGGTTTAAGAAGAAAAACAGTCATATAAACATTTAGATCGATGAAACTGTGGAGTTAAATGAAAAGGATTTTGGATACCTTTTGAAGCCTAGAGTTTCCCAATACAAAAAGTTATTTACACTTTTAAAACTTTATATTACTCTTATACCATATAGAAAAATTAACTCAGAGTGGATTAAAGATGCCTAAACATAAGACATAAAACCATAAAATACATAAATAAAAACACAGGGTGAAAACTCCTGTGTTGGCAACAGTTCTTTTTTTTTTAAATTTTACAACAAAAGCACAGCAACAAACACAAAATTAAACAACAGAAACTACACAAATCTAAAAAGTTTCTGAATAGAAAAAATATTAACAATGAAAACTCAGTTCTATAGAATAAGAAAAATTATTTGCAAGCTACATATCTGGTTTAGAGGTCAATATCCAAAATATATAAAGAATTCATACAAGTTACTAGAAAAAATATAGTAGACTATAACAATAGTGATACATTCTAAGAAATGAATTGTTAGATGGTTCGATCATTGGGCAAGTATCAGAAAACCTATACGGTATACCCTATTACACACCTAGAGTATATGGGATTGATATACCTGAAGTGCTTGGAGTTCTCACTATGTCAAACAAAGAGTTTTAATTTATAGCCTGCAACATTGTTCACAAGCAACCCTTTATCTTGCCCTTAACAGCCTTAAAACCTGGCACTGAAATGATCCTATTATGGATAAAAGTCCTTTTAGAAATTGTTTTCCACAATTGGGAAGTTCCATCAATAAGGAAGATATGCCCTGGTAAGTAATTTTCCTCCATAATCAGCTTATCTGATTCTTCGGATACCTTCACATCAGCACTTGCAGACTCACCACTCATTTTCACATTACATAATGACTGATAGTTCTTGAGTCATTAAACAGAAAATTTAACATCATTATTGGGTCCATCTTTTTCTTTCCGTATCCCCAGATGTTTTGCTATGGCCATGCTCATCATGGAGCTGAGAGGAACATGCTACTGCATGTGTTCTTCAGTGCACATCATTTAGAAATTCCTCCATATCCAGTATAGGCCCTTCTTAAATTTTGTTCATTTTTTTGCCTTTAGTAAAGTAGATCCTCTAACAATTTCCAACATTTTGTTCAATAACCATCACTAATTTTTCCATGTTTACAGTTCTTAATTTTAGTTTTGTTTTCAGATCATTTGACATAGCATCTTGCTGGCAATATTAACAGTAAGATTTTATTCTTAGGAGCCATACATAATGAACAAAACAACATGAGAGTAAATCAAGCATAAGAGAAAATGATCCAATCAAGAGAGGCAGTAAATACAAGATATGTGAGGCTATTTCTAGTGCAATGCAGCAGACTGACAAACATTTTTTATAAATTAACAGAATATTCTCTCAAATATGGACAAAAACCATACTATAGAAAAAATATTAATAGGAAAAGTCATTATGATTATTACATACTGTACATAATTGAATATGATTCTATGACTCACAGTACATGTTTATTTATACCAGAGTCACCACCAATACATGAATAGGGCCTTTTTCTCTGATTTTACAATAACTATGACATCACTACATCCTAGGGAATTTTTCTGCTTCATTATGATCTCAAGAGATGACCATTGTGTAGGCAATCTGTTGAAAAATTATTATGCAGCATATCATTATAACCCAATTAACAATAACAAAAATACCTGAATAAACATTTTTGCAAAGGTATACAAATGGTCAACAGATAAATAAAAAATGGCACTAACAGTGAGGGAAATTTAAATCAAAATTATAATAAAATATCACCTCACATCCTGTAGAATGGCTACTATCAAAAAGACAAATTATAAGCATTGATTGATAAGGGCATGAATTAAGGATATCTTAGTCCTGTTGATGGAGATGTAAATTATACAGCCATTATGGGTAACAATATGAAGATTTTGCAAAAAGACAAAAATAGAACTACCACATCATACAGCACCCCAGTACTGGGTATATCTACAGCTGTAAAGAAATCAGTATGTTGAAGAAATATCTGCCCTCCCACTGGGCATGGTGGCACATATCTGTAATCCCAGCACTTGGGAGGCTGAAGCAAAATGATCATGAGTTCAAGCCCAGCCTGAACTATATAGTGAGACTCTGTCTTAAAAGAAAAAAAAAAATGAATGACTGAATGAATGAAAAGAAAAGAAAAAAGAGAGAAAGGAGAGGGGAAGAGAAAAAGGGAAGAGAAGAGAAAAGAGAAAAAGAAAAGAAAAAAGTATTATCTGCCCTCTCATATTCATGGCAGCATTATTCACAGTAGTAAAGCAATCTAAAGGTCTAAAGACAGTGTAATGATTAACACAGTGTGACAACTTGAAGAGTTTAGAAGTTTAAGGAACTCTAGGGGGCCAGGGTCCTCACTTTGTAAACATCCTCATCTTCTGCAACAGGAGGGCACCGATATAGTGTGTGTGCTATACTAGCCCTGAGAAGGGTAGCCAAGAAAAGAGGTTTGCTTCCCCCCACTTTTTTTTTTTTTCCTCTCTTTGCTTTTGTTGCCTTCTGTTGCCCCTGTGCCTCGCTATCCTGCCTTGGAGCTAGTTGATAGTGGACTGAAACCTCTACACACTGTGAGCTAAATAAACCTTTCCTTCCTCCTTGTAACCAAGACAAACAGATAAATTAATAATATGTAATAGACATAATTAATAATATAAATACCTATTATATGTAATCCATATTTTCTTTATATATATATACACAAACCTATATACATTTAACAAAATATTATTCAGCATTAAAAAAGAAGGAAATTTTGCCATTTGTGATAATATAGATAAACCTGTTAAGATAAATAATAAGATAATAATAATATAAATAATATAATATAATATATTATTAAAATAAAGCAGGCACAAAAAATAAATATTGAATGATGTCACTTATGGTCAAATTCATAGAAATAAAAAGTAAAATATAGTTAATAAAGGTTAGGGTTAAAGAGATGCTGGTCAAATAGTATAAATTTTCAGTTACA